>JASGAU010384640.1:0-14564 GCA_030220045.1 Australoheros facetus | reverse complement strand
CATACCCCCCCCCGCAAATTATGCGCATGGCTGCAGTAGTAATAGTAAGTAAGTAAGTAAGTAAATTTTATTTATTTAGCGCTTTTCACAGACACTGGTCACAAAGCGCTGTACATGCAGAAAACACACAAAAACAGACAGTAAATAAACACCAAAATATCTAAAAACCAATAATGTAAAGGTAAAAATAATTAAACACCATAATAGCTCAAACTAAAAATTCATTAAAATTTCTTAATAGAAGGCCTTTTTAAAAAGAAAAGTTTTTAACAGCTTTTTAAAAGAATCCACAGAGTCAGCTGAGCGTAGATGTAGGGGTAGACTGTTCCACAGCCTTGGTGCCACTGACTTATATAGTAATCTATATAAAACTTTTGATACTTTAAGTAAAAAGGTGAGGTGTTTTATTGTTACATTTAATAAAGGAACAGTTCTAAGTTCCTCCATCACTCGTGATTGTCCACAAAAGCATTTTGACAATATTTTACATTTCTTCCGCCAGGAAGGAGTGCAGAAAGCTGAGGACGTCCATGCAGATGCCCGAGGTTGTCGGCACACATAAAAGAGTAAGACAGGCTGAAAAGGTTTTAATCTGGTCCAGTTTGTTAAACATTAGAAGAAGATCATTGTCAGGTCATCGTCTCTGCCTGTTCCTTTATGTTAAAGTCACCACACACTGCAGTTATGCAGGTATTTGTGTGATGTGATGCTGCAGCAGGTGTGTGTGCGAATGCGAGTGCATGCAGTAGTGTTTGCAGCATCAAATCCTCGGGGAGCTAAACGAAGATAACAGGATGAAAATGGAGGTGGTGGTGGGAGGGTTAAACCTGCAGCTGCAGACTCCCCTGGCATGTGGGAACAGATGCTCTCTGCCTGCTCTCCAGCCACGTTTTCGCTTACATATCAGCGTGCAAACACACTGTAGCTGTCCTGCTGATGAAAGGAAATCATTTCGATTGCTTTTGTATAATTTTTTGTTCAGAGTAGAACAATACAGGCTGCCAGCTTTGGTTTTGGTGCAGTGTAGGTGTACAGAACAACCATTTAAAGTCATTCTGTAGCTGATGAAAAACATTGGATTCTCAGTTTTCTTACTTTGTAGTTCTGAGAACCAGAAAAAAAGGACCTCTCTATTTTTTCTCTGCTTTTATACTCTCTACAAGCATTTGGATATGCAAGGTTTTCACCTGACACCATGTACTAGTGCTTCAGTGTGAAATGTTCCCACACTGTCTGCTGGCCTTGGACGATTCAATAATACATTCATCCTTACATAAAGCGAAAGTTTACGTTTGTAGCTGAAAATGTTGAGTAGAAACAAAGAAAAAGAAAGTGTGGAAGCATCAGAGAAACGCACTCACCCTGTTTGCACAGAATCTGTGGCAGTCATTGGTTTCTCTGGATGGACGTACTGCTGCAGATGATTTAAGCTGTGAAGGTCTGAGCTGTGCTGAAGGGTAAGACAATAACTAAACCCCAGTTTCAAACCTGTTAGGTTCTCTATGGTTTTCAGGTTTTAGGTGTTATAAAAAGATCATCTAAGAATATTTCCTGTCACTCAAATTGTCACAATAAGATTTGTCCAGCAGTGCACCAAGCAGCAAAACACCCACGACAACAACTGAGCGCACTTTGGTAGAAGAACTCGACATCGTCTGTAAGATTAGAAATTTCTGTGTGTTTCTGTTTTGTGCTGATATCATTAAAACCTAATTCACAGATTTTACGGGAACCCCTTTAAAGTACCTTGGTGACAGAAACAGACTTTTTAAATCAGGAAGAATCATTGGCTTTATGGTACAAATCAGACAGTGACAGCTATAACAGCCTGCATAAAACCGGCTTCAACCTCCAGGCCTGTAAAATGAAGCAATGCTGAAGCACCAAAGCCTGCAGTTCCTCTGCCGTCCAGCAGAGGCGCCACAGTGAGTCAGTCCCCATAGACTCCCATGCAGATATAAACATGTTTACACAGACTTAAACACAATGGAGTTTGGGCCTCTCTGACTGACAGGTGGATGGTGACACAGGCGGCTGGAGCTGCTAGCTGCCTGCTAGGCTTCAACTCATCTAACTGGAGTCCCTGAGCTGGACCTCTGGACCGTGTTGGTGTTGTTGGAGCCTTTTGGAGCATTTTTAATGCAATGATCTGACCAGTAATATGGCTGCTGTGGCTTCACTGGACTAACAGACCGTCCAAGAAGGCGGAGCTCCAGTTTGCAGAGTGAAGTTCTCGGATTTTATTTGAGCACTAACTCGACAACTTGTTACTTTATAACACATATCTGACTCTAAAAATTCACAATAGTGGTATCCAAAATCCTAATGCACGAGTCCAGAACCAGTGGGTGACATCATGGCAGCTACGTCCAGTCTGAGCTCAGGAGGTGCAGTTTAAACAACCAGCTTTACTCCAAAATAAAAGCCTGGCAGCTCAGTGCTTTTGTCAGGCCATGGAAATCTGTGCTGATGTAGTGGATGTATTTTAAGTATTCACAGATAAAAGCCACAGTGGATGTATTGCTTTTATTGTCTGCCTCCTGCCTGTCAACTGTAATTATATAGCAGTCACAGCATCAGTCCTGAGCTCTCAGAAACACATTTAAAAGCTGGACTGTATCCATAACTACCACCCAGACTGTGTGTCAGGAAATATTTATGTGTGCGGGTGAAATAGCTCCTATTAGAGCTGTGGGTTGAGATAAAGGTGAAAAATAAAGTGCACGTAGAGAGAGTGACGATGGAGTGGAGAAGATGGACATGGAGACGCGCAGCAGATAGACTGTGAGATAGACAGGTAGGCTGGCTTTGCATAAACTCTGTGGGGACATGAGGGTAGCAGTAAAAAAGTTAAAAGAGAAAACCTAATTAATGTTATCTGAGCGTCCCCGTGGAGGGAGTCGAAATTAAATTAAATTAAATCAATGTCAGCTCGGAGGAGGGAGCGAGAAAGTCTCCAATTACAGCTCAGAGCTTTGTTACCCAACCAACATGTCTCGCACTGATACCGCCTCTCAGGTGTGTGTGTGTGTGTGTGTGTGTGTGTGTGTGTGTGTGTGTGTGTGTGTGTGTGTGAAGAAAAACAAAACGAAGCAGCAGTGAGGAAAAAGGGTTTGCTGAGAAAAAGTCCAGGAGGTGGATTTTCTCACTCTGAAGAGGAGCGAGTTCATGCAGCCGTAACCTCAGCGGTTTGATCTGCAGCTGTTCAGGTAATAACAGGGTAAATGTCAGGATATGGGAGAAATATGCAGGTTTAAAGATAACACACAATATACTTTCATTATCCCAACATCTGGGAAAATCCTGGAAAATGGTTGCCTACTTCCAGCCTGAGCTAATCCCATAAAGATCATCAATGCAGACATGAATTTCCTTTTCCCAGGGATCTCTGGTGAAACTTAGTAAAACTTAAAGGTCTCCATAGAGGTGGGTTCCATCTCTTTCATCTGTGGGTCGTCGTGGCTCCGGGTTAAGCAGCGTATTCCTGATCTTCTTTTTCCCCAGGAACACTTTCCAGTTCCTCTTCTGGGATACTGAGGTGATCCCAGAGCAGCAGGTTCTTGGACTACCTCTGAGCTTTACGTGCTTAGAAACCCCCCAAGGAAAGATTTCCAAGAGGCCCCATTTACATGACAACGTTTTCAGTGGAAATGGGGTCGTTTTACCATTTTCGAAAAGTAACGCGTTCAGATGGAAATGTTTCAAGAATGAGCTCCATTTACACAGAAATGCTGAAGTTCCCATCGCCGGGCCACAAGTTGGTGGTGTGGATAGAAGAGTCGTAACCACAGTGCCCATGTGCCAGTGCCCCCGCTTTCAAAAAGTATGGGACTGAACCATCTCAGCCGGCTCCTGGATTTAGCAGCTCCTCATCCTCTAAGGCAGATCCCAGCTACCCTACAGAGGGAGCTGTCCCTTTACCTCTTGTTCTTGTACTAAGTGCTCATAACCAAAGAAGGCTGGTAAATCGAAAGAGTCGCCTCCAGTTGAGGCCGACTGTCTCGCCCCCATCTCTAAGGCTGAAAGGAAACTCATTTTGGATGGTTGTGTCTGACTCTTTGTTTTGGTCACTACCCAGACCTCATGACCAAAGATGAGGGGACATTTAAAGCCTCGCTTTGGTCCAGCACAGTGCCCACATCACTGCTGACCCTGCGCAGATCCACTTTCCCATCACTCGTGATCCTAAATTCATAAACTTCTTCCTTTGGGGCAGCAGCTCTCATCCGTCCTTCTTCCAGCAGAGAACCGCAGCATCATCCTGCCTCATCATCACAGTCAGCTGCAGCCAACAGAAGCACATCATCTGAAAATAAAAGCGATGGGATTCTGCCTTTCTCTCCTCACCCCTAATAAGGTCCATCATTATCACAAACAGCAGCAGCACAACAACAACTGCATCAATGTGATTCTTCACAAAATGAACCCACCTCTTCTTCAGCTCATCAGGAAACTCAGATCAGAGCAGAGAGGGAAACAGCTCCTTTGTGGCCTTAAAGGAAAACCTCCCCCAAAACAGGAAGATCATCAGCCTTTATTTAAGATGGCAAATCTGATCTGAAATCTATAAAACAAAGTTCACTACCCGAACCTCCACAACACAACCGATCACACAACGCGAATGTAACCAGAGGGATTCGTTAAATGATGATGATTATCATTAAATATATACTATTATTCTTTAAGAGCCAAAGTTCTGAGCTGCATGTAATTATACTTACTCCAAAGTAGCATAATCTGCTGATTCAAATGTGATTGAACGTGATCTGAGATTTAATTTCAGATTCAGTTTGGAGGTGATTTAATTTAGCCCGCGAGCTGAGACACGAGTGGATATTAAACCTGCAGAGAGCTCCGCGGTGCATGTCTGCAGCTGCAGATATAATTACGTCTTAATTAAATGAACAAAGCCGTGTGTAAGTGCAAACGACGTGCACTGTAAAAAAGAAAAAGGTGAGTGTGGATGGGTGGTGAAGACACAGATGTGACAATCAGACATGGCCTCTTTCAGCAGGTTAAGGCTTCCTGCCCTGACAGTGAATGTGACACAGATCTGGGTGCATTAATGAGAGCCGAGCAGCCGGGAAAGCCTCTCGGAGCCAGCTGGACCCGAAGAACTGATCCTGAGATCCTCTGACGATAAACTGGAGACTTTTTTGTTTCTGCAGGAGGAAAGTTGCTCGAGCTGATTAAAGACAGCAAAGCAGTTTTCTTCAGTAAAAGCAACGCAGTAACAGACATTTCTGTGTCTATAGGTATAATCTACACAAACTATTGGACTTCAGGGTAACTGTGAAACCTTTCAAGGCCCAGAGAAGTAAAAAGGTTCATATTTGGTCTGGATTTTGAAGATTCTTTATCAGGACATTTTGAGGTTTTCTGTCTTTTTTCCCATTAGGTGAAAATCAGCTAATACATTCAGTCTCATTATGGTTTCAGCTCTTTGCAAAGTGATTTTTATTTCTGGTTCTGGTGCTAGAACCCCAACTCTGTGTAAAATGTAAATACAAACAGAATGCAGCAAATTTTCAAATCTCATAAACCCATATTTTACTTAGCATAGAACACAGAAAACATATCAAGTGTTTAAGGGGAGAAAATGAACCATTTTAAGAAAAATATGAGCTCATTTTGAATTACAATCAACTGCAGGACCACATTTGAACAAGCGGGTGGAGTGCGGCGGTATCACGGTTTACAGGGGTCAGTATCTATCAAAGTGGTCCAAGGAAGGAACGGTGGTGAACCGGCACCAGGGTCATGGGTGGCAGAGGCACACATGCATGCAAGGCTGGTCCGTGTGGTCCAATTCTTTGGTCAAACTCGGGTCCTTCCATCCATGTGGATGTTACTTTGACACGTACCACCTGCCTAAGCATTGTTGCAGACACAGCCCATGTATTCCCTGATGGCAGTGGCCTCTTTCAGCAGGTTAAGGCTCCCTGCCACAAAGCAAACATGGTTCAGGAATGGAGTATCTGTGGGATGTGCTGGTCAAACAAGTGTATTGGTTAGTTCTTGTCATGAAGTAAAAATAAAGCAATAAAAGCATAAAGTCATTTAAAGCTTAGTGAATAAGCACCATCATTTAGGATTTGAGCATCATGGCCACAAATAGTCCACATCTGTGGGAAACACTGCTGTTAAGTCACTCAGTCTGATAATGTTATATAGCCTGAGATGGTCACTGAAAACGATTAATGCTCTCCCTTTCTCAGGGTACTAATCTGCCATTTACAGTCTCATTCCAGCCTTTAAAATAACTTCATTTAATGCTGCAGGGTTAAGAGGCATCATTAAAGAAAGGCAACTTTTCCAAATGCAAAACAAGTTAAAGCAAACTTCAGAGCAAAGACTCAGCACTTAATGATGCTAAGAAAATGTATCCACGGATGAACAAATAAAGTTAAGACGGCCACAAATCAATCTCAACATCATACATTTTTCTCCGGAGGAAGCAGCTCATATACAACAACAGGAGAGCAAAGTTTTCATTACTTTTAAAAACTTAACGGCTTTTGAACAGAGAAGAGAACAAAAAAAGAAGAGCATACAGAAACTAGTGAAGAATAAACACCCAGTGCATCATGGGNNNNCCCCCATGCGGCCTAGGCCTGTAGCAGCATAACTAAGGGCTGGTCCAGCCCAAACTAGAAGCTTGATCAAAAAGCTAAAACAGAATCCAAACCCAACCAAACAACTGTGAGAATTTAAACTGAACAGACCCCAAACTCAAGCAGATAACTGAGAATCCAGAAGCTACAGTAACATCACCAATCCCAAAGGGTCATGTCGAACCAAATGCAGGACGCTGGAGACTAAACTTGAACACAGCTTTATTGCTGGAACTCGAAAACTACAAGGAAACAAGGGAAAGTCAACAGGAACAAATTATCCAACAGGCTGGGATTCTCAGGGAAACGCAGGAACTGAGGAAAACCGAGGGCTTTAATGCACAATGGGACAAACTGGGAACACACAACACAGCTGAGGACCCAACAGGTGAGCCCAGTCAAACTAATGAGACGGAGGAAGCAAAACTAAACACAATGCACACGAGACGCAAGACTAACAAAATAAAACAGGAACACCAAACAGACACGAGACTTGATACAAATAAACTATAACAAAGAACTCAGGCAATAAAACTAAGGCCCGAGGATCAAGGAAAGACACCAACCAGATATTACTAAAAAGGAACAAAACTCAAAATTGCAAAAAGAAGAAAGAAAAGAAAACTAAAAAAAACAAAACTGAATTTGAGTCCACAACAGAAAACGTTGGGTCATAGACCCAGTATCAGAACACAAAAGCCGTCTTCTTTAGGACAGTAACCGCTACAGTTTCAGAAACTATGGGATGCCGCCCTTACACACATGAGAAACCAGCAACAAGGCCAGCCAAGAAACTCCACCTGCCAGACCAGCACATTCCTGCTGAATCACAGCAATGGTGTAAGAAGAAGGCTTTTAAATTCTGCATTTAACAGAGAACCAATGAAGAGAAGTTAACCAAGAAGCGCTTTTCTCGTCCCACTGCAGCGTTCTGGAGCAACATGCAGGTCAGCCCGATAATCTCAGAGGTTACAAATGCATGAGCTCGTTTTTCAGCATCAGTCTGGGGCTCGATGATTTTAGCGGAATCAGAAGAAAGAAAGCAGTCCTACATATTTGTGTAAATCACAGTCAAACACAGCACCCTCAGTTCAGTCTGAATTTGGAAAATCACAGGTCATCCAGGCCTTCATGTTTTTAAAACATCTCTGTAATGTAACTAAGTTATTCATGTTGGCTAATATAACTGGGTGTCATCTGCATAGAATAGAAATGATCCGGCTTCATGGCTGGCAGGCATGCAGTGAAGCTGCACACAGGTGTTGTGCTCTTAGGTTTTCATTGCTTGTTGTTTTTACTTTCTGTGTGTTGTTCCTTTGTGTTTTCAGTTTTGTGTTTGTCGCTGTCAGTTTGTGTAGTTTTTGGTCCTTTTGGTGTATTTTAGGAGAAGCAGGGCTTTAAATTGAACTTCTCACATTTTGTATGTGTGTTGTCTCATGAGCCTTTACCACAGTTAGCCTGAAGTTACAGTGAGAAGTTTTTGTCAGCACCGTATGGAGAGCTCTCCAGCGTCACAGCCTTTATCGTGCGTCCACGTGTTCGATGACATGAAAAACTGTTGTTCCTGTTCTGAAAGCTCTAAGAATCAACATGTCAGTAAGACAACACTGATACACCATTAGCTGCTTTCCCACCTCACATCTTCACTATAAGTGACTCCTCATAAAAAGCTAATAACCATGTGCTGGCAGAAGCATTCAGACAGCTTAATTACAGAGTGAAGAGCCACTGCAATACATTCTACATGTCTTCAGTGTGTGTGTGTGTCCTGGACTGATGTTTTTGGAGTTAGCTCCTCCATTTGGGGAGGCCTGAAAAAAGGTAAGACTCAGTGGTGCTTTTAGGAGCTGGGTGTTTCTGGCACATCCTGGCTCCTCACACACAGTGAAAAGACACAATGTCTTTCCTTGTCTGGAGAGTTAGTGTAGGATGAAATGTAGATGATTTTTTTTAACTTCCAGCAGTGGATGACATCATCATATTTTATGGGCAAATAAATACATAACCAAGAGGTGGAAGGTTTCTCGTTTGGTGGCCTCGGGAGTCTTTGCTTTTGAATGGGTGATGCGGACCTTCTGGAGTCATTGAACAGTGGCAGCTCACACTGGAGCACTTTGCAGCCAAGTGAAGCTGTACAACAAAGAGTTAAAGCTCCAATTCTGGCTCTCATCTCGACTCTGGGGTGAGGATGAATTTCTGCTCCAAGTGGAAGGGTCTTCTTCACAAGTGAGAGAAAAAGGGAGGTGGAGCATCTGTGGTAAAGAGAGAGCTGAGCATGAAGGTAAAGCTGCTGATTTACCCTCACCGATGGCTACGAGCTCTGGGTAGTGACCGAAAGATTAAGATTAAGATACAAGAGGCATAAATGAGCTTCCCGTGAAGGGTGTCTGGGCTCAGCCCACCCCAGGACACGCTGGGGAGGGAGGCATCTCAGTGTCCCTTTGTAAGCCGTTTAAGGTGGTGGTCTGCTGCCTTTGACCTGACTGAGCGGCAGAAAATGGCTGGATGATTAAGTGTCATCTGCTTCTCCTGAACAATTATTTCTCCATCTTTCTGCAGACCTAGTAATCATATAGTATATAATAGTACACATATATTTGAGTCAGATATTAACATGAATGCAGTTTTTCTGTCTTTCTCAAACTATTTTTGTAGATCACAGTGACTCACCTTGTAAAGCGAACCTTCAGCTTCAAACACTGCTTCTGATTAGAAGAGAGTGATTTGGATTGTTGTTTACCACACTGTAAACCTCTGGCCTCCACCTTCCCCACAGCAAGTGCTGATTCCTCCTCTAATGACTGTGGGTGTGATTCACTTCATACTTCGCCTCCGTAATTGTCCCCTACTAATGTTGTCCAATCACTCTATCTGTGATGTATCCTCTGACTTCACCTCATTAATCAGTGTTAATTATAATTGCCTTTTCTAGTGGTTGTTGTAATTGAATTAGTGCCAGGAGACCAAGGTAAAAGAGGTCAGTGTTGCAGGAAGTTCAGGTTTGTGTTGCTGCACAAGAGGAAAAAGGAGCAACAAGAGAGAGAGAGAGCAGGAGAAGAGCAATCAGAGAGATGAAGTTTTAACGAGAAATAGGAATGAAGGCGTGGATGAGTAGAGGGCATGTAACAGGGAGGATGATGAGAATGGAAATCATGGCCGACTAATCCTGAGAGCTTGTTGTAAAAGTGATTTCCCAGCAGACTGCATCTGGTTTGAATTGTCACACTTTCTCCACTTAATTTTCACACACAGGAATATTTCTTTTTACCATCCAATATTTGCTTCTTGCTCGAGTCTGTTTGCACCGCAGAACAGTTCCTGTGCAGACATCATAATATAGATTCTGTGGGTTTTATGTTAAGTCTATTTTCAGTCTCTTTTAGAAAGAGAGAATGCAAAGCTTCTTTGTAGGAGCTGTTATCTCAAACGCCTCTTGTGTCTTGTGATGTGAGGGCGATTGTGTCGCAGCCAAGCCACCGCCACTGCAGAAACTCCTCCGGTGTTTCTGTTTGAAATCTGGCAGCAGTCAGTGTGCTGCTGCAGGCTGCAATTTCAAGCACATCCACACAGAGTGTTCAGAACACTTCTAATGAACCCGAGTGGCAATGCCAGCTTTAATGTTGCAAAGAGTCAATGACATATCAGATAATAGACTGCTAATTGGTGCTAATCAACACAAACACATGTTCATATGAGCATGTGTCCACCTCACTGCGGTCAGCGCATGGTAGAGCAGGCATACCTCTGCCTAATGAATACCAGGACATTTCCAGTCCATGCAAAATCAGTGATCTCCCCAATGTGCTCTGTGTCCAGAGTAGGGTCTCCCACCGGTTTCCAAACACCTGGAAAACCATCAATGAAGGGGACCCAGGAGGACCTGAACCATCACGATTGGGTCCTTTTAACACAAAGTAGCAGAAGCTCTGCTCTGGACTCCCCTCTGGATATCTGAGCTCATAACCCCGTCTCACTCAGACTACAAAGTTCAAAGCTGCGACACCTCGCCCAGAGAAGGAAACCACCTGGAGCCGCATTGAAAGCCAGGCAGAAAAAATGGCAACCTCCAGGGTCAACATGGAAGTGCAGTTCCTCAAATGTCCTCTGGAGGCTGGCTTCAACGTTGAGTCAAGTTTGGCACTGAAATTTGCTTGGATTTAGGGATAATTGGATTGGAAGGTCAGAGGTCACCATGGTTGCAGTGGCCTGTCATAGTCTGATGTGCAGACCAACTGTTTGTGTAGAGGTCCCAAAATCAGCCGTGCACAGGAAGGCTGAGGTGAACTGAAAGCCGTTTATTTGACTGATGGCTGTTAATTCATATTCAATTTAATTTTATTTGTATAGCGCCAAATCACAACAAACTGTCGCCTCAAGGTGCTTTACTGTATATTGTAAGGTAAACACCCTACAATAATACAGACAAAATTCAACAGTCAAAAAGACCCCCTATGAGCAGCACTTGGTGACAGTGGGAACGAAAAACTCCCTTTTAACAGGAAGAAACCTCCAGCAGAACCAGTAGTGACCTCCACTCTTTCCCTGCGAGTCTGCTACCTTCTCGTGCTAACTAGGCCATTGTGTTGGAGCTTTTGGTGCTTTCAGATTACCAGTGTTTTTTGGGGTTTTTTGGTGCCACTATCCTTGTGCTGCAACCACTTTTTGTGCTTTTCCTCCATCTCAGGATTGGATCACTACGCTTGCTTTGTACCACCTGCCTGCCTCTCTTATCCTCTCCCAGAGCTGCAGAATTTCATCAGCTTGCCGACCTGTTAACCCTCCCGGACCAGAATCCCACATAACGTTAAGTAAGGTCTCCAATGTTTCTCCTGCTATTAGTTATTCCCTGGCTTTTGATTCTCCCACTGATTCACTTCTCCTTCTTCTCAGGATTCACCTGGACCCCCTTTTACCCCCACTAAGTGTGTAGTGGTTTGTGCTTTGTTGCAATAAACATTGAACCTTACGTGCTGTTTGTTTTGGCTTTTGCACTTGAGTCCTTGAGTATGGCACATGCCTTGTAAAAGAGACAGGATGTTTCTAATTTTAGAAATATTGTGCAAATGCCAAAAAGCAGTCCTACATATTTAATATGTGCATTAAAGGACATACCCTGGTCAAAAATGACTCAAACTCTGTCAGGAAGGAGGACCCCAATGCAGGGCACGCCAGGCAATGGTAAAAGGTAATTCACTTTATTTGCAGGTGCTGAATAAAAAAGGCCGGACTAGACAGGCTAGTGGCAAAACTCAGTGCCAAAATACCAGACTTAATACAAAGGCGGAAAAGAACACACAGCAGGGAGACGAGGATTAGACAACAACGCGACAACAGGCACTGAAAACAGTGGACTTAAATACACAGGAGGACTGATGAGGGAAGAGAAACAGGTGGGAACACAGGTGACGCTGATAACACTGACGAGCCCAGGGGAAGCAAAACTGAACACAAGAGACCGGGACTGGACGACTATCAAAATAAAACAGGAAGCAAGACGATGGAACAGAGACGCAAACCCGACACAGAATACAGAGGGAACACCAGGGACTAGAAATAATTAAACCACACAACCAAAAGAAACCCAAAACAGAACAGACAAAATGAAGAAAAACAAAAACACACAGGGTCCAAAGGACCCCGGACCATGACAGTTCCCCGCCCTCAAGGGACGGCCCCAGAAGTCCCAACCAAAACAAAACAAAACAAAACCAGACCAGGGCAGGAAGAGGGGGAACCGGACGGATGGACCGAACAAAACAAAACCAGGGAGATCAAACAGAAAGTAAAAAAAATAGTTCAGGGCGTCTCCCAGGGAAGTGACAAAGTCCAAAACCAAACAAAAACACAGGGTGAACCAAAAATCGGCAGCACCAAGCAGGAAAAAACAGTCCAACAAACAGTTCAGGAGATGAGGACGAAGATGGTCGAAGCAGTCCAAGGAGGACCAAGGTCAGAACTGAAAACAAAGAACACAGGGCCCCAACAAAAAACAGTACAAGGCCAGAAAATAGTCCAAAATGTTCAGGCGGCTGCCCAGGCCAAGGGGCAGAACTCACAGACCAGGGAGCACCAGGTTCGTCAGGAGGCCGACCGTGCTCCCAGCGGCGGCGGCGAAGAGACGAGACAGGAGGCCGACCGCGCTCCCAGTGGCGACGCGAGCAGAAGAGGCGGGAGGCTGACCACGCTCCCAGCGGCGGCGGCGACGAGGAGATGAGGTGGGAGGCCGACCGCGCTCCCAGCGGTGGCGGCGATGAGGAGACGAGGCGGGAGGCTGACCGCGCTCCCAGCGGCAGTGGCGATGAGACGGCACCTTGGGCGCACGGCCGCGTGGCATGCGGCGGAGACGGATGACCTCGGGCGGGCAGCCGCGTGGCATGCACCGGACACTCTCCCGAACCCTAGCTGGCCTGGATTCTCCTGAGCCTAGGACGGTGGAAGTCTCGGGACACTCGGAAGACTCGGGACACTCGGGCTGAGTGGGACGCACGGGCTCTGGTGCAGGACCCTCTGGCTCGGGGCGCTCGGGCTGGGTGGGACGCACGGAAGGCTCGGGCTGACCGGGACCCTCCGGCGGCTCGGGCTGACCGGGACCCTCCGGCGGCTCGGGCTCTGGTTCAGAACTCCCTGGCTGCAGTGCAAGGCATGCAGCCGTCTCCTCCGACGACTGGGACTGCTTTGCAGATTGATCGGGTGAGTCTGATGAAGGAGGTGAAAACCGATGAAGTGCAGGCAGAAGCACTGCTGAAGGCCGAGGCGCTATGAGGGCCATGGTGCAGGCTGAGTGGATGTCTCCATGGACAGCTGGGGCTGCTCAGGGTACAGTTTGGGTGTGTCTGATGGAGATGGCGTGGAAACTGACTGGGAAACTGGCAGCGTGGAAGCTGACCGAGAGCTAGGGAGAGCTAACTGTGGGGAAGCTGACTGCGAGCGAGGGAGAGCTAACTGTGGGGAAGCTGACTGCGAGCGAGGGAGAGCTAACTGTGGGGAAGCTGACTGCAAGCGAGGGAGAGCTAACTGTGGGGAAGCTGACTGCGAGCGAGGGAGAGCGACAGGAGCTGACTGCGAGCGAGGGAGAGCGACAGGAGCTGACTGCGAGCGAGGGAGAGCGACAGGAGCTGACTGCGAGCGGGGCAGAGCGACAGGAGCTGACTGGGACTGAGGCTGGAGGGAGGCTGGAGCTACAGCTAACAGAGACAGAGAATGGGGAAGAGCTGCAGCTGTTGTAGACGACGGGAACACTGTGGAGCATGGCTGTGGTTTGGGGCCTGCTGCTGCTGCAGGTGCTTGGAGCGTGGCTGTGGCCAGGGACCTTTATTTCCCAGGTAGCGGGAAAACGCTTCCTCTGGTGTCATCCCACTTGGCTCTGGAGAAAACTCCCTCCGCTGCTGCCGGGGATTCCTCTTCCTTCGTCCCTGTTTAGACTTCTGAGGAGAAGAGGGGCTAGCACACGGAGAGGAAGGGCAGTGAGTGGCTGGAGCCAGAAAAAGCCCACCCACTCGGAGTTCTTTTGACTCTGGCTGGGGAAGATAGCGGCATCGCCGGGGACCTTTCCAGAACGCAGGTCCTCTGAGAGCCAGGCGAGTGCCACTGTACAATTCCGTATCCGTGGGGTCCATTATGGTCGCGTCGTTCTGTCATGTAATGTATGTGCGGCAGGCAGGAAGGAGGACCCCAATGCAGGACACGCCAGGCAAAGGTAAAAGCTAATTCACTTTATTTGCAGGTGCTGAACAAAAAGGCCGGACTAGACAGGCTAGTGGCAAAATACCAGACTTAATACAAAGGCGGAACAGGACACACAGCAGGGAGACGAGACTAGACAACGATGTGACAACAGGCACTGAAAACAGTGGACTTAAATACACAGGAGGACTGATGAGGGAAGAGGAAACAGGTGGGAACACAGGTGACGCTGATAACACTGACGAGACCAGGGGAAGCAAAACTGAA
>JASGAU010384637.1:12662-24679 GCA_030220045.1 Australoheros facetus | reverse complement strand
TGGTTACACTTATCAATCTTTCATTATAGTAACATTTAATAAATCTACAAAGACACGTGCGCCTCAGTTTTTCTGTAGCCACTCAAGGCTAACAGAAAGCACCACTCTGCCTAACAGAAATTGCACAAATCACTACATTCATGAACAGCCTTGGAGCCAGCCGAAGGTTGTTGGGGGTCACCGGGGGGAGTACGGACATGCACAGCAAGATATGCAGCCTGATTCCCAGCTGGTAGAGGCAAAATACAAACTTACATCTTTTCCAGACACCATCTCAGATTGCTCCTTTTCACAGATGCTTGGACTGACTTTAACATACAGTAAAACTAGCTTTATATCTTGTTTGAATAAAACATCAACCAAGAGTAGGGTGGTGAAAGGGAGAGGATGTCATGGTCTGTGGGATTTATGGGCTTTGTTTTGGTGTTTTGCTATTTTTAAGTGCTTTAAGTGCTCCTCATGTTATTATTATGAGGTTGAATGTTTCCATATTTCAGTTCTGGTTTAGTAATTAGTGTTTCCTCTGTTTCATCCATGTATGCCATCTCCTCTTTCAAGTTCACTGATGCTTCTGTGTTTCCCAGAAAGTTGATGTTCACTTTTTGAGAAACGTTGTGTCACTCATCCAAGTGACTTCTGACTGCAGAGTTCCCCAACTTTAGAAACAATATACTTGCATAATGACTGAAACTAGCACCATTAACTAACAATGGGCCATGAATTCAGTTTCATGATTATTAGTATGCAAATTGTCATGGTACTCATGGCCATGATCAATAGAATGGCTGCAATCACAGTATTGTAAGATGGTGAAAGATGTCACTGCTTAGTGACAAAAATACTTATGAGCCCCTAAAATGAGACCCAGGTGGTGGTTGCAGGAAAAGGGTGATAGATTGTCTGAAGTCAGGACAGTGCTTTTGACCAGATCTCATACCACAGATTATACCCAGGAGAAGCTACATCAACTCTGTTTGGTTTACCTAAGATAGGTACACAAACAGGCGGTACCTTTAAAACCTGGTGTCTGTATAATCAACTCGGTTACATACAATATCTCAGTTTTTGGCTTTGGTCCTCAACCCATTGGTAGGCAGCTCCAAACTGGGTGTCATCGGTATGCTTACAACACAGAGCAAACACCATCCCCACGGATACAGTGGCCAGCGAGCAGAAGTGCATCGTATCAGAAAGGCCCTGAGTAAATGTCTTCATTCCAGCTGGACATTTGTCAAAGCTGGGAAGGCACCTAAAGAATGCTCCAGACTGGGGCTGTGCATTTAATCAAATTTTGATTTCAATTTCGATTTTGGCTCCAGATGATGACAAAACAGTGTAATTGACAAATAAACCCGATTATTATTGATGATGATTTTGTCACATGACCCTCTGAATGCTCTCAGCCCTGATTTATGCTGCAGTGCAGAGTCCTACAACATAACCTACGTAAGTGGCCAGCGGCAATGCCAGAAGTTATGCATGTGCAGGTGCACTATGTGTTGATTACCATTAATTATCGAGCAGGAACTGTATGCCGTAACCTGATCTTTTCTCAAAACACCGTGTCTCTGTGGGTTTCAAACCCCCAAAAATTGGTCTACCACAAGGATCAAGTACCCCGACATACCTCTGGCTAAGCAGATGGCACAACACAGACAAGCTACCTCGTTGGGCCAGGACTCTGCAGTCTCTTTACACTTACAGGCCAGTGGCCAGTCTTTCAATAATTGTTGCTATTGCTGGTTTAAGTGGGGAGTCAAGGAGGCCCTTTATGAAAAAAAGGGAATGCCATCTCTGAACTGAGGAGGGGGCCTTAGAGTACATCTTTCACCATCTTACAATGCTGTGATTGCAGCCGTTCTCCGTCTCTCTGTGAATGGTACTCGTGGCCATTCATCAGTGGTCATGATAATTTGCATAGTAACAATCATGAAACTGAACTCACAGCCCATTGTTATTAAATGGTGCTAGTTTCAATCATTATGCAAGTATATTGTTTATAAGGCTGGGGGAAACCTGTCGTCAGCTGAGACTGAAGAAGTCACTTGGATGAGTGACGAAACATTTCTACCTCTGAAAATGCTACATCCAGATGAACAGAATCTGTTTTCTGAGATTTCCTTACCTGGATGATGCATCAAGATGTATGATGTTTCCTATTTCATTTCCTGTTTCACTTAGTTTTCTACTGTATCTCGTTTAGACTTTTGCTTCCTCCCTGTCTTATCTTGATTGTCTACAGCTATGTCTCACTTTCATCCTGTTTCCACATGCCTGATTACCTCATGTGTATAAATAGTCCAGTCCTTCCCCTGAGTCTTTGTCTTGATGTCTGTTTTCCTGCCGTGTGTGTTTCATCTGTGTCTTTGATTAACTTCATTTTTTTGACTTTGCATGGACTTTTATTTTTTCCTGGAAAATGCACGAAATTCTATTACATGATGCAGACTCATTGCCTTTACTGTATGCAGACTAATCCTGCTTACTTCAGTAGTCACCTCCCAGATGCACAGTCTGAGCCATGAAAAACTCACATGGTAATGGAGCTGCAATACAAGCCTAATTTTATATATATTTATAAAAGAATACAAGCCAAAGTGGCTATTAACTGGTGAATCCCAGACCCCTCACACATAGCACAAATGATTTCAGTCTTTTTGTGGTATGATTTTCTTTAACAGGCCAAATGTATGTTTTTCCACCATGCTGCATTCTAAACATTCCACAATTTCTTCTTGACATACAGGTCAGTTCAAGTGTTCGACCAACCTCTCCTCTCTTACATTGGTGGATCAAATGTACCACAGTGGATGGACTGGCACTTTTCTTCTTTGATTTCTGCATAGCATTCACATCATGTCCATGTCAAGAGCCTGGACTCCAGGTCAGTGCACACAGTGCCTCTAAAAGAGGTTTGTTGGTGCACTTTTCCCATAGTATGTAACAACGGGAGATAATGAGATGAAAAAACACTGCCTGCTTGTTTTTTCATGGCTCTAAATGTTGCTGTGCTGTTAAAAAGTTTGAACTATTGTAGTTATGAATTATGCATGTCATTCATTATGAATGCACACTCATAAATGCATTATTAACTGTGCAGAAAGCCTGGTGTTCATTCACACAATTAAAGCATTAGTGGAATAATGATATTTTATATAACAGTTCATGAATGGTTAACCACCAGTACTGGTGACTCTGGGTAACCAGCAATCAATGAGCATTGGGAGGAGGACAGAGTTTTCTCTTTCCTCAGATGAATCCACGTATAGTTCAACCACAAGCTCTGTTAATGAGCTAACATCTCTTCTCTGAATTATCTACACTCTTATAGGCCTGAAGTGGTGTCAATACCATGACAGGAAGACGTCTCTCTTGGGAGCTTTAATGAACAGACCGAACAGCTCTCCCACATCTTAGAGACCCTGAGGACACAGAAGTGTGGCTACTAGCCAGTAAATCTAAAAAAAAAACCACACACATGAAACCCATGGTGACTTGCACTGAAATGGATTTACTGCCTTTGCAAGTTTCACTGAAGTCAGAGAAAGGTTTACAGGTGGAAATCATAAAGGAAACTTGAAGAACTGATGCTTGAATGAGCCAAATGAACTAAGCTCTAGTTAAATTCCCACATATTTTAACCCCATCATTGTGAATAGTGTGGCTCTAAACCAAAACTCCACTCATTTCCTCACTCTACCCTAAAAAACAAAGTCCCCAGGCTATTTCCTGTGTTCCCCCCAGGCTCTGTAATAGACTGCTGTCCCACATAAAGTCCTGTCCAACAATGGCTGGCAATTCTAAATCAGTATTTTGAAGACACACATGTTTTATGTGTCAGTATCATCACTGTCAGTATTTTCCTATTACCTTGTTTCTATTTGTACACTCACCGCTTATTCATTTGTCTTAATATGCTATTATACATTTTATCTGGGGTTGTTTTTATATATCTGCAGATTTTTTTCTAATTTAATCTGTTTTTTTTTTTTTGTTTGTTTTTAATTCATTATTCTGGGTATTTGTCCACATATAAATGATCAGTGTAAGTGTGGAATATTGAATTTAATGTTGTTATCATTATTATTATATTCATCAGCCACTTCATTAGGTACTACTGACTTCAAACACTCAAACGCAAATATGTAATCATTGTACTACAACAACTCTCTGCATTTGGGCAGACATGGTAAAGACCTGCTGAAGTTCAAACAGCATCAGAATGAGGAAGAAAGGGGATTTTTGAACATGGTATGGTTGTTGGTGTCAGACAGGCTGGTCTGAGTATTTCCGACCATTCCAGGTCCAGGATTTATAGAAAACTGTCCAAAAAAGAGAAAATATCCAGAGAGCAGAAATGCTCTGGGTGAAAATGCCTTGTTGATGTCTGAGGTCAGAGGAGAATGGTCAGACTGCTTTAAGCTGATAGGAAAGCAACAGACACTCTCTACAACCAAGGTATGCAGAAGAGCATCTCTGAATGCACAACACGTTGAACCTTGAAGCACAGAGGCTACAAACAGCAGACGACTGCACTGATTCCCACACCTGTGAGATAATAACAGGAGACAATTCACACAGGCTTACCAAAACTGGACAATACAAGACTGGAAAAAAGTTGCCAATTCTGATGAGTCTTGATTTCTGTTGTGACATTTGGATGGTAGGGTCGAAATTTAACATAAGCAAAATCAACAGTTCAGGGTGTGGCTGCAGGTGTATGGTTTGGGGGATGTTTTCTTGGCATACTTTGGGTCCATTAGCACCAAGTGAGCATTGTTTAAACTCCACAGCCTACCTGAGTATTGTTGCTGACCATCCATCCCTTTATGACCATCTTTTCATGGCTGCTTCCAGCAGGATAACGCACCATGTCACTAAAACTGGTTTCACTGTGTGTTCACTGTACTCAAAGTACAGTCGCCAGATCTCAATCCAACAGAGCACTTTTGGGATGTGGTGCAACAGGAAATTCACATCTTGGATATGCAGCTGACAAATCTGCAGCAACTGTGTGATGCTCTCATGCCAGTATCCTCCTGAGACCTTGTGTCCTCTGTAGTGGCCACAAAAAAAGTTAAACTGAAAGATACTTTTTTTTTTTCCCCAGTTCTTGGGAGGATATGGACCAGAATCTCTGCGGAAAGTTTCCATAACCTTGAATTTATGTCACAAAAAATTAAGGCAGTTCTGACAGGAAAAGGAGACCCAACCTGGTACTAGCAAAGTATAAAATGGTGAAAGATATTTTTCTATCTGGAGTAAGCATGTTATTCCACCTTCCCTTAACTGGGAAGGTCACTTCCTGCAACAGTAAACATGCATCTCAATGAGTGAAAGAGTCCAAATGTCTAAATGTGAAGGAGAAGGTGACATTTCCAGTGAGTTTTTACTCAGATACATTAAATAATGTGATTAATGTGAATATTTCAAACTGTCTGGAACGCTGGTGGATTCAGTCTGGCAGCATGTTGTTTGGGGTTTTTTTTTTTTCTAAATGGCTACAAGTTGCTTAAAAATAAAACATAATGGATTATGGATTTGTTAATGAGCTGCTTCCATAAACAACCTATTTGGGGCCTTTTTATTTACTTTTTTAAATGTGAGAAGAGTCTCAGTACACCAGCAAGGTGCACTCTGCCTAATCAAAGGCTCCTTTACTGAAAGGATAATACCTGACCTGTATCTAACCAAAGATATGGCTGTACTTTCTCATATTCTGTTTTGTGCTTATATGGAATATGGTCAGTATGCAGCTCAAAGCTCATTCACAGGAGAACTAAGAACATCAGGTGAATTTATGATGGGTAGTTCTCCCATAGCGTACAATATGACCAAGACAAAAGAGGCACTTTGGGGGACTTTCAGAGCATCCCACCTGTCTCGTCGACCTAAATCACAAAGTGACTCCGGCAATACGGAGCGTCCTCCAATTCAGACATCATAAATTCACTCCATTTTCCAAATTAAACCCTGATATTGTATACGGTCTCTAACAGGAAGGTACACTTAGAAGAACTAGAGAGGTGAAAAAGAAATAAGAGCAAAATGAAGGCCAACAAAAATGCAAAACAGGTGCATGTATCAAAGCCATACTATCTGTCTGCTTATAAATATTTAAGATACCACCTTTTATTTCACTGCTGATTTATTTGATGTCAAAATAGAACCACTACAATTAAGAGGAAGATGTTTATGGGATTAAACCACTTTCTTTTTACTTCCCCTGAAACTTTTCTGGGTAACTGTTGTTCCTCCAGGCCTAATTTAATGAAACCTGCTGGAAAGGTAGAGCGTGGGCGGGCCGAATGAAGGGGCCGTTAAAATCTGGCACAGATCGATCACTGGCTTTACTGGATTTTAGGGCCACGGGAGAAGGACACACCAGTCCCCTTTCTGGTTGTTACCATGAACCCCAACCAATAACAGACAGTTTTCTCAGCTTTCTCAAGCAGGTAGAACACTAACAGGTGGAACAGCAGGTGGAATAATAAAAATAATAATAATACATGTAATGAAAAATAAGAAACCATAAATGAATCCAAATTGCATTTTTCAAAATGGAGAATTACACTTGAATTTTGTAATTCTTAAGTATATTATACATGCCACAAGTCTTTTCCCTTTAACACCCTCGAATCAAGTTTGAAAGCTGCTCTGCTAAAAGCATCATCCTCGCCTCTGTGTATTTTGCTAAAGGAAGACTTGACTCATTTCTCTGCCTCGTTATGGTGACTCATGACTTTTTTCAAGTGAGTGTGGAGGGAAAAACAAAGATGTAAATTATGTGAAAAATAACTTGATCTATTTAGGATAAGATGATTACGGGATATTGCATTGTGCCGTTTGGCTCACTGGAACACTTAATGGAACAAAGTCATCAAATTCTGCTCAGCTATACTCATTTCCAGCACCACAATTCTTACATATCAGCTTTTCAAATGATTCACATTCATGTTAAATCTTTGGCCTCGGTGTGGCCACCACAGCTCATTCACTGTCTTTAACCCAACCTTCTTCTGATTGGCTGCCCCTCACAAACAGAAGGGCTTTGTGCCTGGAATTACCATATTAACAATATCCTTAATATGCTATGATCCCTATGACATCATACAAATCCAAGAGTAGAAAAAACCTGAAGCTGAGCATTCCCAGCAGTTAGAAGTGCTTTAATGAATAGGATAAGAGATGAAGTTTCATCATGCTGTATTACTTTGGTTTTACAAGAGAAAAGACTGATCCCGAGAGGGGAAGGTCAGCATATCTCTACAGCTCTCAACATTTTGATCTTTTTGGAGCTGTTAATTATGTATGAAAGATGGCATGGTGATATGAACAGTACACTGTGTAAAAATGTGTGACCCATTTTACAGCTTGCACCAAAATCTCTATCTTTGTAGCAACTCTGGTTGGGGCAGGGATGGGAGTAAATGCTGTAAGTGGAATCGCCTGCTTCTCTCAGATAGTCAGTTCAGTGGATTAGACAGAAATGTGCCGGGGAATTTATAAAATATCTATAAGTGTCGATTTTATCACAAAATACATCCAATTTCAAAATTTTAATCAGCATGCTGGAGATATTTATCATCATCTCCTACTCCCACTGTGAACCATACTGATCTACAGACTTGCTATAAAACAGGATGTAACCACCACAGTGTCACCATTGGTTTGTGAAGCCTTGTTTTCTGGCCTCAAGCTGAGAATTATGGCCATCCCGTTGCTTTGAAACCAGACCTCAAAGGTCAGAGTTGGATCTGACTTAGATACCACCCCTTCTGGCTTTAATGATTTCAGACCAATTGCCTTGACATCACATGTAATGAAGGTGCTGAAGAGACTGGTGGATTTCTGGAGGAAAAAACCTGCAACTAAGCCCATCAATATCATGGGCGAGGAGGTGGAAACAGTGGATGACTACAGGTACCTAGGCGTTCACCTGAATGACCAACAGAGATGCCGTGTATATGAAGGGGATGAGCAGACTACTTTCTAAGGAAGCTCAGATCCTTTAATGTGTGTGCATCAAGATGTTGGAGATCTATCAATCTGTGGTAGTGAGTGCCATCTACTCTGCTGTTGTTTGTGTGTGTGTGTGTGTGTGTGTGTGNGCAGAGATGCCAGCAGGATCAACAAATTGATTCACAAGACTGGAACCATCACTGGTCAGAAGTTGGAAGCATTTGAGTCGGTGAGGGACACACTGCTCATTTGAGTCGGTGAGGGACAGGAGGCCACTGAACACACTGCTCTCCATCATGGATCATGGATAACCCATCACACCCGCTCCACACTGCTGAGGCAGAAGAGCGCCTTCTCCCTCAGACTGATTCAACCTCACTGTCATAAAGTACAGGAAATCATTCCTACCGTTTTCTATAAAACTGTATAATAACTCTTCGTTCTGTGACAGGTGAACACACCTGTTGGGACTTAAGATCCCACACACGTATTTTATCTTCTTGGAGCTGTGTACACATTTATTAATGCAATTTGCACTACTCTATTGCAGTGTCACTCTATTACTCTTCTTTACCTGCATATTTTATTTTTATCACTGTTGTATATCTATAGTTTTGCACTGTGCCTGTGGCATTTCTACTCTCAATTTATTAACTGTAGATCTATCTGCAGTTTGCAGTGCGAGTCCTTGTTCTGCAGCCTCTGAGCTACACATGAACCAGTTCTCAGCCAGCTACTGGTTCTGGCTGGAGTCACCCTCCAGCTTACAGTAGATCTTCAGAACAGAACAAAACTACTGTCACCAGCTGCAGGCCAGCAGTGTGGCTGGAATCTGTTGTGCTGAGGATTAAGAATCTCTGGGGGTTGTTACAGCAGTGACCTAATCGGCAAAAAAGTAGGGAAACGGAGAAGGGGAGTCGCTATCTGGCTAGTGGTTGGCTGGTTTCAGTCCTATTCATGAAATTGTATGAGTTCATAATTTCTACTTATGAATATCTCCTTCAATAATTGATGCATAGATTTTAATCTATAAACAGGTCTAAATTCAAATTCAGCTGCACCCTAGCTTTTCTAATAAGTTCTTCTTTTTGGAACCAAGATTCGGGCTTATTTTGAAACAATCTGTTTTGGCTACCAACAGTAATGGATTTCTTTTCTATTCAGTCATTCCAAAAAAAAAAAAAAACTTCAACCATGATGTAACACATAGCCTACTTTATCAATTTTACTTGAAACAGGAGCATAATATACAAACTGAGACACCCTGTAATTCACCTGGTAGAGCAAGCATGTACTGATGGCTGACGTCCTTCCTGCAGCTGCCCCGGTTTGCGCGCCGCGGGCCATTTAGAGCTCGTCATTCCCTCACTTTCTCCCCACTTTCAAATAAATGTCAAACAAATGCCTTAAAAGGCCAAAATAAATTATGCTGTATTCAATAAGACTTGAAACTAGCGGCTGAGACCATAAACCCATCAGAAGGTTTTTACTCAGGTCATAAATCAAGTGAGCAGTTGGACTGTTTTCTCTTTGACTTTTAGAGAATCACAATTTTCTAGGCCGGCCATTAGAAATAAAACAAATGCAGGCTTAAGGCACTTCCGTATGTGCTTCATTTTACAGAAATGGAGGCTACATCAATCTTCTCTTTATCAGTGCCTATAAAAGACACACCATCTTAACTATGAAACTGACTCTCAAATATGTCCATAACCCCCAGACACCGCAAGCCACTTTGAAAAACCCATTTATTCACCTACTAGAGCAAAGTTCACAATTTCTTGTCCTCCATTGTGACTGTGGGTTATAGACAGTGGACATCAGGGCATGTCCAGATATTAAACACACAAAGAGAACACTTTAAAAAAAAAAAAAAAAAGAAGGCTGCAACAAATCTGAAGGCAATTTAAAAAAAGAAAACAAACAAACAGCTTTTAGGAGACTTTACAGGATTTCATTTAATCCCAAGCTTTTCTGGGGGAGGCTGTAGAGGGAAGAGCTCATACAAACACTTCACTGTACATACAGATTTACATTGTGTGGGACATGATGTATGGTCTTGCCTGGCAATCCCACCTCTGGTATTCTGTACAACAAACACCCCGGGGTGGGGAAGCTGCATCCAAACTCCACTCCTGCTCCGCGTTTGCACTTGTGCCAGTGTTTCAAACGGCCTACAGAGTTTAAATAAACCAATCCCACAGCGCTGCAATGAAAAGCTGAACATACAATATACTATTTTAAGCATTATGACATAAAATTTGGAATGCAGACTCAAGAAAGTAGGCAAACCCAACAACTAAATTAGTCTGGTAGTCAATGCAAACGCATCAGGCTGTAGAGCTGGGATGCAGACACAAAAATCAGTCGAGGAACTTTCAGTTTCATTTTTTTCTTTTTGAGCGGAAATGACGAGCTCACCGTCGCCGACCCCGTGGCTGAACAGAGCTGCAGTGAGACAGAGGGGCCCACCTGGCCTCATTTCAAGGTGTCCCTTGATTCTGTAAAATTGCATTTTACTCTGATAATAAAATCAAATGCATGAAAATAAAATGAAAGTATATATAACTCTTTCAGGTCCGTTTTCTGTTTGATTGGTATTTTTGTGTTCTCATTCTTCTTCGCTCTCGTTCTCATGCTCCATGTCCTCCTCGCCGTTTGCTTTGGATTCTGTTCTGTTGTCGGGATCCTCGTCTTCTTGCTCCTCCTGGTCGTCGTCCTCCATCGCCTCGTCCTCCTCCCAGTGCTGAGAAGGACACGCGAATATAAGACCTCAGCTTAACTCAGAAGCGGACAGCCTGACAGCATGAGTGCTACTAATCTACTTGTTTTTCTTCCCAGCGCCAGCGTTGCCCAATATCTGCAAAAGCTTCTACAAAGTCATAGATGGCAGCGGCTCCTATTTGTTTGCTGTGTCTCATCAAATCTCCACTGACTTAATGCTCAAAAATAGTGTGAGGAAGAGCAGCTAAAAGACTTGAAATCTGTTTCACTTACATCAGAGTCTTCATCAGGAAGACCTTCATCACCGGATGCCTCGTCTTCATCAGATGATTCTGGAAAGAGCGGGTAAAAGAAAACAAAAATCAATCGGCTGATGAAACCAAACGGCGCAAACCTGCCACAAAGGTAACGAACAAAGAAAGGAACACGTGTTTCAGGTCTTTACATGTTACTACAGCGGAGACGTTCAGTTGTGACAATAATACAAACTTTATGGTGCAGGAGTGCTGGATGTCATTATGATTTGATGAGTCTCTGTCCCATTAGATCAGCCAGTGACCAACCAGACATGGTTATAGATATTGGTAAATACTCAGCTGCTATATGTCATACCTATAAATATGCTTACATGCTGTCCAACAGTAAAACAAGGGAGAAGTAATCACCATGACGATATGGAGACTGTAAGGATGAAATCAAGAGGTTCCCGCCTCATTTAAAAGAAAACAAAAATCAATGCTTTTAAAGGCCTCAGTGAATAAAACAGCACAATCTCAGCATGATTATATGATTCGGGCTTTTATAAGCAAACCATAACTACTTGCAGAGTATACAAGTATTGAACAGTACTATAATCTCTTTCACAGTATTTGATGCTTTTCTCTGCTACAGACAATAAAACAAATGAGCAGGGAACCTGATTTTGGAGCTTTGGTCAGTGGAAACAAAGAATTTGAAGAAACTGAGAGTTGCTGAACTTTCAAATGACAGCAACTCGTTAATCACTAACTTTATCGTCCCATTTGCCTCAATGACCATCATTTTGTCACCTTCCTAAAATGATGGCCTTAAGTCATTTTTTTCCTTTTGCCTAATATCATATTTTCAATATTTGGTTCAATTTTTTGTGTTTTCTGAAAAACCTGAAAAGAGGGTGTTGGTTTATAAAATAAACACGCTGGGCTTCATTTGACTTGAAATGAGCAGCTGAGACCATGAAACTCATCAGGAAAGAGATCACTAAGGTCAGATCAAGTAAGCTGAAGTTCACAACACAGTATTTCAGTACTGCTTCATTTTTCCCTCCCAGAATCTGTGTCCATCTTTTATGT
>JASGAU010384637.1:1780-12649 GCA_030220045.1 Australoheros facetus | reverse complement strand
TTCCTTGGCTGACATTAAAGAAAGGTCAATTTTACAAACTATGTAAGGAAAAGTGGACACAAATGGAAGCATGAGACCATCTTTGTTAGATGTTCCTCAGATTTCAGCGAGTGGATTCAGGGATAAAGAGTTTTTCAGAGTTTTGCCGCTGGTTGTGAAATGGCAGCATTAATGTAACAAAATGCCAAGTACAAATTTTCTAACTGGCAGCCTTATTATCTGCATCACACCTGGGACTAATCAATGTATAATTAATGTTACTCATACAAACAACAATTAGCACAATTGGGAAGCAGAGCGATGGCTTAATTATTTCTGGTCCTACTGTATAAACTATGATTCACTGACTAGTTTAGCAGGTTAAAGCTTCCTGTCAAATTCCCAAGTTGGACCTATAAAAAGCTCAGAGCACAGCATCATCCTGACACTCGGAACAAAGTTCTGCTTCCTGTTCATCAGCTTCTGTTATGAACTTTTTTTATTTGTTCAATGAACCTTCACATCCTGGACCACTGACAAGGATATTGGAACTCAAGGCGCAGGTTAATTATTTCATGAAAGCCAATTTACTATGTGGTTCAATAAAGCGTTTTATACAGTACGGTAATGAGAAATGAGAGTGAACAGAGTGGGGCCTTGTTGTTCGCTCAAAGGGGAGGATCTGAACGCTGCCGGTCAGGTTGCCAGGCAACAGGAGTCATGTTTCCGTGCAGTGCATCGCCAAGAGTGGCTGCTGCACGATGGCCGACGCCGTTTTCATAAATCTCAACCAATTTTGGGCAGTCGTCAGAGTCCCAGATGAGTTGAGGTGAAATGACAAGATAATGAATGCCAGACAAAATAACGAGAAAACAGTGCGGTGGCGCAGAGACCTCAGCAGAGCATCCATGTGACCTGTTGCGCTGCAGCAACTTCAAGAAGTCAATCCAGTCAACAAACCATCAAAAAATGTACAAGAGATCAAGTACAGGCTGAAAAAAAAGATGATTTATTTATTTTTTAATCAAGTCAGCTGCCACACCCTCTGCTCAGTGGAGTGCATCATTGGTTAAGACGATAATGACATGCATGAAAAACTGATGTCACCAGAGATGAAGGTTTGAAAGAATAGAGCTGAAAATCAGGTTGGTGAGACTAAACAGAAGAACAAACACTCACCATCTTCATACACCAGCTTAGCTGTGTGGTCGACATCTGATACCATGTTGCTGCTGTCAGTTGTCGCCATCTAGTGGTAAAATGGAAGATAGTTTTAGACCCAAAAGCAGGATTTGGATTTTTTTTTTTTTTTAAACTCATCATTAAAAACCCAACTAAAATACATGGTTTAAAAAGGTTTTGTTTCTTTATGCTGTAGAATTAAAAAACACTGTTCTACCTGTAAATGAAACAACTTTTCACTTAAATGGTTTTCAATACCAACCATTACTGTATTTGTTCAGTTTGTAATTCCAACTTAAGTATTGATTTTACTGTTTTTTTTTTTTACTCAGAACAATAAAACATCTTTTACACAAACCAAACAACCCAGCTAAAACTTAAAAACTAAAAAATCAATATATGTACATATGTTTTTGTTACACTGGGATTTGCAGTTTCCTCTAAGAAACACACTTTCACCAAGTTGCACTTTTCCTCTCCTCATTTCAGTTTCTAAAGAAACGGCATCGACAAGCCCAAGTCATGTTATTACCATTATTAAAAGTGTACACTGGCAGAGAGTGCTCATTATATACTTTCAGAAGCTATTATGGATACGGATAGCACAAACTGTTCTAGAGGTGTATTCAAGACAAGACAGCTGGATTGGCTGTGAGTGTGAGAAAACGTCACATTTCTAGGCATCTATTCATCGTAACTATATATAACCGGTGCTTACACTCCCATACAGATGGTCCATTATCTACTACACAGTGATATATACTCTTATAAAAAAAGGATGAGATTTTTATATACATCTGCATAAAATGTACTAAAAAAAGAGCAACATACACAGTGTGACATCTGTTTGTTACAGTGGAGTTACAGCACTGTCTAACGCCACTATCTAATGTGTCTGTTACGCATCTTGTTTGGGGAGTTTATTTAAGTTTCAGGATTTGTGGTTTGCATTTAAGGCTGCTGTGAATTTCCCCTGGGGGATAAATAAAGGATCTCTCCGGATCAAAAAGTGGAACAATACAAAGAAAAGTTTGGTTTTACAAAACCCGATCACCTGGAGCTCTCAAAGCAGTCACTGAATATTGCACAATACAATTTTTAGATGCAAGCTTATCTGCCTGCATCTTCACAGCCTCACAGGTATGAACGAGCAGAAGTGGGGAAAAGAAAATGCATTCTTTGTGTAATAAGGATAAACAAGGATCCGTGCAATCAGACTGTAGCCTGAGAGCCCTCAGACACAGGTCTGAATGACGCATCACAGTCCTGTTTATTTTTATTATATGGGATTATTATGAAGTACAAGACTTTTGAGTGTGAATTAAAAAGAAAAAAAAATCTTGTGCGTCTACTCAGTCAGTTGAAAACTCTCACTCTTTCTGTATAAACTGGCACATTTGTTATTTTTACATGGCCTATTTAGAGAAATCTTTCCCTCAAGGAGTAAATTATAATATTCAGTAGTAAAATTGATTATTATGTGCACATTATCTTTTCAGTAGTGTAAAACTGATAATGCCTATAGTACTATAACTGCAGGGAAAAAAAAAACTGTTCCAACTTTATACTCTAAGTAAATATAAACAAAAGCATGAGGCTTTGATTGTTTTGACACATTTCAATATTTTCAACCCAAACCTCTCAGCTCACAGTGGAGGTTTTGGAGTGAGCCGGGAGGACATTCTGCATTTTAAGGGTGCTGCTAGACAACATCAACATGAGGGAGGCCATCTAAGCATTGCCTGACCCCCGATTCACCTCACGAACACTCAAAACCCAGTCATTTGAAAACACTTAGAGCTAATGATACAGTGCACATCACTGCATATGCTGGCACATACCTGTGTCATCAGGAGATAGAGCTTCCCATGCAGCTTTGTTAGCTTGTGGAACATCTTCACTCTGCTCTCAATCATGTGATAAAGGACTCCCAGCTGGGTAACAAGGTCTGGCAGCTGTTGGATACACAGATGGATCAGCTGAAGGTAAAAACATTTCAGCAGACAACAAGAAAGCACTCAGAGAGACTTCTGTCAGAGATTTGGCACCTCTGCTAACCATTTCTTTCAGGTGACATTTACATAAAGCAAGCTCGGCTTCAGTTCGCATTTAAAAGTATAATGTGGTAATTCCAACTGTTTTGTGGAAGCAAAGGGGTCAACAAAGAGTTAGGTTCTCTTTTGTTCAGAGTGATATGAACAGCAGGTTAGAAAGCTGCATGTCAATCAAATTAGCTCCTGCTTGTGGAGGTATTTTAATAAAGACTCACACTAATGGCCAGAGACAATCTGATGTGGTGCAAAGACCGCAAGCCTACATCTAAATATCCACTCATTAAATATGAATACCTGGTTTCTGGGCTTATACATCAATGTGCACTATAGGTTGAAGCACGTGTCACTACACAAATGACAGTACAGATATTAAAGCGAGTGTAGACAGTGTGGACTCACCGATGCTAGGTATGATGTGTGATGCATAAGTACAGCCTTGAGCCACCGTACCATTAAGACTGCCCTGTAAGAACGAACAAATGCATACGCTGTCAAGAAAAAGGGACCAGAGCTGATTCACATCCACAGAGTTCAGTTAGTTAGAATTTCTTCCATAAGCTCTATAGGAAATAAAGTTCATTATAGTAGGATAATTAGGAAGCTAATGCTAATTAGCCCCCATCCCACAACACACACACACACACACACACACGTGCTGGGCTGAATTTTTTTTCTTCCTGGGCAGAACCCTGCACCTTTCCACACTTTCATTTAGCTGCTTGATAGCACACACCTTTAATGCAGCATGCCATAGCTTCAAACTTCATGTGTGGAAAATTTACTCATGTACAAAAAGTGAAACCGTCGTCAGCTTCTGCACATCTAACCAAACACAATGACATCAACACAGTTCCAAAATGTTGGCGCATTTCTTGGTTTTGGCCTCGTTCTTGCAGCACTCAAAGATGCCACAGAGAGGCACTAAAACTAAAAAAGCAGTAGTACAAATAATTGCAGCAGGCACTAATGTCTGATGCGGACAAACACTGAACTCAAGCTAATTAAATGCCGACTTGATCCATCAAGCTTTCACTTACATGAACGGGTGCCCTTGGAGCCTCTTTGTGAGCTGCAGAGGAGAAACAGGGTTCATTAAAAACTGCAGTTAACACAACTTCACTCACAAGTCCTGACAACAGGGCAAAACGCATGTGCAGGTTAGTGCAGCTTCACAGTAGCGATAGGCAGTTCTGAATATATACATAAACATATTTTTTGAATGCATTCAAAATCTGATTACTGCTGAAAAATCATCCCATCACAGGAACAAATGAGACAAACCAAACTTTGAAGTCAGTTTTTTCACATAAAGGAAGGCGACACTTACTTCTTCCACTAATGGCAGAACTGCAGGGAGGGGTAACCGAGCCACTGTCTTCTTTATTACCATCTCTTTGCGAGTCTGGAAAACTTTCTTTAGGAGGGAAGGGGAAAAAAATGTTTGCACAGAAAAAGTTAATGTTAAACCCAAGACATGCCAGAAGACACGGCTCTATTTATATTCAGCTCGCATTACTGTAGAAACTTGATCAAGGTCACCACTTTCAGACTTGGTTTCAAAGATTTTTGAAAGACGTTTTGGAGATTGATATTTGATTTTGGATGAAACCTCAAAGTTTCGTGTCTGCGCTCACCCTCTGGAAGGAGAACTTACATTCAGGATGTTGGCGTCGTTGCTCTCCAGGCCCTGCACCAGCAGTACGGCAAAATTGTCCGTCTGTAACGAGGCCGTCCCTTTGGAAGCTCCTTTCTCAGAGACTGTAGACAGATCAATTTCACCAAGTCGCTCTGCTATTGACATCTGCAGAGGAGCAGAGTTATCTCAGACAAGGAGTTTATAAACTAAAAGTAGTTTAGTACCAAAAACCATCAAAAACATCAGTTAAAATACCACATATGCACACACTTAATTAAATGTGAAACCTTTCAGAGAGTTTCTCAGTTTCTGCACCTTAAGAATAATCAACAAAATAAAAACACTGTTAGCATTGAGCACAAGCAGCTTGTACATGTATCCAGTTAACGAGATAAAGCAGTAGTTTGAAAAAACAGCTACTGCAGAAATGACAAATGATCAGACGCATTATCATTAAGCAGGTTTTTATCCACCTTTGAGTGGGTTAGATGAGGATGTATGTGCTTTCAGTTTAACTGTGTCCTCCTCATAATAGATCACCTGTTAAGAGCCTCTCCTGACTGATTAGTGTGTGACTAATCACTGCACCAACAATGTGGTGAAAACATTTATGCTCATTTAGTTATTTTGGGGCCAAAGCCAAAGAGCTGACCCAATCAGAGAGACAGACAGATGCACTCATGCAGAGTTTGAGCCTACCTCTTTGGTGTCTGTGTCTTTTTTCCTCTTCTCTGATCCCTGTGAGGTTCCTTTAAGTGGAGCTTGGTGACCAGGAAGCCCTGGGACCAGCACTTTGCTCTTGGCATTCACAATTGGAGTTTTCACCTGGAAGAGGCAATTTCATATTTATATATATATATATATTTTTTTTTAACTTCCGTCACTCAAACTGCTGGAGTTTATCTAGAGTGCACATGGACTGGCAAATAAGCTGCCCGGACCAGTCTTCTTGACACATAGTGAGGAAAATGGAAGACTTGATTGTTACCTTGGAGACAGTGGTTTCCATGGAAAGGGACAAAGTGGTCTGAACATCCCGGGTCAAACACACATGTCTTTCTGCTGTGTTGATCTCCTGCACAGATGACGGAGAAAGAAGAGTGACAGGTGAGTTTGACCAATCCTGTTGAACATTACTAACAAAGGCAAAGCTGTCAACACATTTATCAGCTGTATATTGCCAGGCGCTCATCACCACTGAGCCCTTTTTTTTTTTTCCTCCAGACACGGGATATGCAACAATCTGTTAAAGCTACAGTGGTCTGTCAATTTCATGTTATCTCTTAATTAACAAAACGTGCCAGTGTGTGAAGTACATGCTACCAGCAGCCTTATCAGCCTAAAGAACTTATAAACAAACATAAAAGTAATTAATTGGATTCTATTAAATCATTTTAATGTCACATTTTATAATGAAATGATAACCACAGACATGTAGCTGGCAAGTGCGCACCTGCCCACAACTACATCAACAAGTGAGGGTAACACATGAACCATTAATGAATAGAGCAAAACTAAACAATTCCCATCATTACATTTATTTATTTTTAAACAAGAAGAAACTATTAAATATGCCAAATCTAATTAAGTTAACAATAAAACCTCGGCCGTTAAGCATGAATGTTGTTGGAATATCCAAAGGTAGATAAAATGTGCTCTGTGCCATGCTGGCTATTAAGCTGCTGTTTGCAAAGTTTCCTACTAAACTGTTTGGCCAGCCTTTTTAATAAAATGCAGCCACACAGATGTCCTCTTTGACATCATGTCAATGCTGTTTAGTAAAAGTAAAAATTAACTCAATTAGACCCAACAGTCTCCTAGAAATTGGGCTGTTTCCACAGGTGTTTATTTCTTGTGCTGGCAAAAACTTATTAGCCAATCCCAGAAGGCTAATTATGCAGTGCTTTGCTCCTTCTAAAAGTAATCCTGGTGATCTTCTGACCAATGAGAATTTAGCCAACCTTGAGACTACAACTCAAGTGAGCACAGACTCCATTTTTCTCCAAGTTTCATGCGCCCACGTCCCTCACACACCCTTTCCAAAAGTGAGAGACCAAATTGGGATTGATGAAATCAGACCTGGCAAGATGGGACTATACTGCCAAAAGTATTCACTCACCCATCACTTCCACAGGTGTATAAAATGAAGAACCCATGCATGCAAATATGCGGAGTGCTTCTACAAACATTTGTGAAAGAATGAGTTGCTCTCAGGAGCTCAGGGAAGTCCAGCGTCACTCAAGTTCATATGCATGTGAAGATAAGATGAGCGAATACTTTTGGAAATACAGTTTAACAATTTTATGTAGCCCTGCGACAGGCTGGCGACCTGTACAGGGTATAGGGGTATAGGACATAGGGGGAAAGATGTGGGGGAAGACACGCAGGCAAATCGGCAACAGGCCAGGACGCATACCTGCGCCACCCACACCGCAACACGGCATATGCATGTGGTCGCCTGCTCCACCACTGAGCCACCCGGGCGCCCCATAAGCACTGTTTTTTTAATGCTGAAGCAACTCAGAGACAGACATGAGCAGTCCTTGACATGTGCATATCCAGTAATTGTTCTGCATGTATTCAGTCTGATGCCATTTTTAAAGTTGTGTGAAAATATTATTTAATGGGACCCGATAAGACTGGCGACATGACTCTTGTGTTCATTAAACTGACATCAGCTTCAGACATGAAGCTGAAAGGGGGTTTTAATGTGAGCATGAATTTGTTGTGTTGGGACAATTTTAGCATAGTGATTTACACATGTGCCTAACAAGTGAAAGAGCCCCAATTTGATCCTGGGGGGTGGGGGTGGGGGTGGGGGGGTCCTGTGAGGGCTGTGTCAGGAAAGGCACTCTGTGTAAAAGAAAATCTGCCAAATCAAATATGCAGAGCTACCTGACATCTTGTGAATAAGACCGCAGCCAAAATTAGCTTTTATTAATTATACAGTACGAGGTATACCAGCTTACTTGATGTAAATTTCACACATTAAGTAAAGATCTTAATTGGGAAACTTTTTCATGTATATGAGGGAAAAAAAAAAACGTCTTATTAGCTATATAAAACACACTGCTGTCTATGCTACTTATTATAGAACACTGTGTATTTCAGTGTCCTTCAGGGTACTCACCACTTTCTCCATTACTGGCTGCAGGTGGTTGCCATACGCCAGCATCACAGTTCGAGTATCTGCTCCAAGCACAGCTGCAAGCAGTGGGATCGGCATTGGGGACACCTTTGTGTCGGACATCTGCACTGTACACGATGGTGACAAAGGCTTCTTACAGGGGCTGAGGGGACAAAGGTTTAGACCAGCCATGAGCACAGACAGCATACAAAACTGTTGAACGTGTACTTGGTGATGTTTAATTTTTACCAACAGGAATCCATGTAACCCACACTTTGAATTTTGTAGTACTGGATACATATTTGCCCATAGCCACTAACAGGCATTAAGGGGAAAAGAACGCCCTCCCATCTCCATATGCACCCATTTTCAGAGCTCCAGACTAATTTTTCACAAGGGTGGCACTGGTGCCACGAAGTCTCTCAGATTGTAATGGCACCACTTCTTAAAATAAAATAAAGTATATTAAAATAGAAATTAAATGAATGTCTTTACCATTTATTACGAGAGGGAGGAAGGGAGGGGGAGGGGGCGTGGACTTATGTAGCTAAAGGGGAACAGCAGCCGGTTTGTCTTTGTTTTAGGGCAGTCTGTATCTTTCTGTGTGTAGGATCTTTTTTTAGGAGCGCTACTTATGATCCACCCTGAAAAACTGCTGGGTGGAGCTTGATGCTGGTTAATAAACTGAATGATCAGCAACTGATTAACAGAAGCTATACAAAATCTTTGTCAACCTTGTTTCAGCGCATGAGTCTGGTGGACCCCACGCCACAATGGAAACATTAAGTCCATCCACTCTGGAGCGACTACAACAGATTTTTGATGGCTATTTGACAGAAAGGGGGCTGAGACAACGCTAGCTCTTTCATTATGCCCAGAGGATAAACTGAATATATATGTGTGTCATATTTAAGAATTTCTGATTTGAATTTAAAAAAAAAACATCTTAGAGAGCAAAGTTTAAAATTTTCATGCCCAAAGTTTGTTTAGCAGCTCTTCATTTTGCACAATTTATGCAGTGCAACTCATTCTTCTCTTTATTGCGTCTCCACCAAGGACTCTGTTACCTGCTCATGTCCAAACACACATTTATTGTTTCTAGCTGCCCTTCTGTTTCACCCTTTTATCTCCTGCATCATCGTGGACCTTCTTTGTGGCTGTAACACTTGTATTACCTTTTCAGTCTCAAGCTGCTAATGTTAATGCTGTGCTTATGGATAAGGCTGCACTTGGCCTATAGTTTCCTGCTTGTCAGGGGCTTTATAGCTAACTGTGATTTGATAAGTGATCACAGTCTGCATTGATTTTTTTTTTTTAAAGCCTGTCTAATTTGCAGTTGTACAAGTTCAAAAACTGCAGGCTGTCACTTGGACGTTATAAACTGTGGCATTTTTTAACCCTGAGAAAAGAGCAACACAGCCTTTAAGCTCTGAAATGGCTGTTTGGCCACATCTGAAACTGTGGACAAACGAAATGTGCTAAACAGCAGCAGATGAATGCCTGGTGCTGAAATATTTCATACCTACAATATTTTTGAGAACCTACCCATTCAAAAAGTGCTCAAAGAGGTGCAACTGGCCATCCTTACACACCACTGCCAGCCTCACCGCCTGTGAAAAACAAAGGAGCAGAGAAAATATTTGCACATGAAAACAGGAAATATTAAAAGAAAGTTCCAACATAATCTCACTCCAGGCAGCACACGTGAGCAGAGCTTTTAGCTTAGACCCACTGTTCTTTTAAAATTAAATATGGCAGCGCAGTAACACGATCCAAATTGAGTACAACAATATGAGCATTGTAATCCATGATTTTGTTCCAAGTTATTATCTTTTACACTACTACAGATGCACTTCAAATAATTTAATGTACAAGCAAAGCAATGCATTACCTGTTCCTTGCTGTTGGACGTAACAAGGTCAATGTGCCGCGGCTCGTCCGTCAATGTGAAGGACACCACCGAGTTCTTGTCCTTTCCGTCTCCTCGTACTTGCCTTCAGTGAGACAGCTTTGAATTAGTTATGCAAATATGACGGCAGTGCATTGGCATATATACGCACTTAATTACACAGCATCACAAAGCACTGAAGATCAACTCTGCACTCACCATACACTGAGCAGTCGATCATGGGCTGCACCTGACAGAAAGTAGAGGCCGTTGCTGTCAGGGGGTCGTGTGGTGGCAAAGCGCAGGGTCGTCACAGCCGTGGAGTGGCCTGTGAATTTCTGCAGAAAAACAACCAACCGGCCGAGTTCACTTCTGATCAAAGTACCATTACAACACTACGGTAACAGGCCTGACTCCTCTAGAGTGTGACTAACAGATCTGCATTAAAAGTGATTTTATTAGATGACTTATGTCTTATTAAAAAAAAAAAACATGTCTAATAAAACAAACTGGAATTTAGCTCACCCTGTAAACCTCCTTGGTGTCCAAGTCCCACATCTTGATTACGTGTCCAGCTGACAGCAGCAGTTTACCATCAGGGCTCACACACAAACTGGTCACCGCTGCACGGTCTGCCTTCCACTTACTGTACCAAAGACACGACAACATTAGGTTCATCAGTAGTTTTTCCCACAAATTAACTTGAGAAAATAGACCCGTTCATTGATAGTGTGCCTTATAATGCGGTGCGCCTTATGGTCCGCAAAATACGGTACTAGCTCTCAATCTACTCTGGAGATCTGCTGCAAGCACGAGGCTCCCAACCAGAACCTGCATGAGGCAGAGAACTGTTTTATACAAGACTAAGTGAAGCTCACTGAGGCTGAAGAGAAGAACAAGGACTACAGCTGCCAACTGCCATCCAAGGCAGTGAAATTGGAGCTCTGCAGGATGAAAAGACTCATTGGAAAGGCAGCTGATTGTATTCATCTTCAGTTTAAGT
>JASGAU010384634.1:4732-15883 GCA_030220045.1 Australoheros facetus | reverse complement strand
CCCACGCACACAGCTGCCCGACGGCGCTCCCAGCTTCAACTCGGAGAGCGGAAAATGATCAATCCACAAGGCTTTTAAATAAAATGACAAACAAGAAAAGAAAGGTAATTTTATCTATAATTTTAGTTAGTTTTAGTTACTTTTTTAAATTCACAATACAGTTTTAGTTAGTTATCGTTTTTTCCTTTTAATTTTAGTTTTTATTTATTTCAGTTAACGACAGTGTTTTTTCAATTTCAGTTTTCGTTATTTCGTTCGTTTTCGTTAACTATAATAACCATGTCTTCATGATCAGAAACTGTATTTATATTACAGTTAGCTGCACAGGCAGTTAACACTCAGTGCTTCAAGATAAGGTGGGCTGCAGCACTCGTCCACCTCAGTACAGTTCTTGCAGTTGAATAAAGTCGTAGCTAAATACTGATTCTAACACACATACACACACACGCCTCACACTTTTACCTGATAGTTTATTCACTGCAGTTTAAAACACTATTTTTAAATCAGAGTATTAAGAAAAATGGGCTGAACAGATCTGAAAGCTGTGCTAACACTCTGAACACGCTCAAAACAAATCCACACACATACAGACACAAAAGGAAAGGCATGAGCACACACACACACTTACACACACACAGTCACCCACACACTCACATGCATTGGATGGAATGAATAATTTATGTCATATGAACGTTGTGGGTTGAACATAATTAAATGTAAGAACAGCCTACAGGGGAAACACAGTGAAACGTTTCCTGTCTGTCTGTCACACTCTCCGATTCAAATTCAAACACACTTTATTTGCACGGCTGAGTATCATCGACACAACATCAACACAACATAAAAACCACAAGGGGGGCAGGAAAAACTTCAGCACAAACATTGCTGCACCAAATGAACACAAATATTAAACATATCTTTATAAATATACACAGAAATGTTTAGGCCCATATGTGTGCTCCTACACACGTTCTGCCTCCGTACCACTAATAACTCTGTCGAGGTGACGACTGTCATACTGAGGTGAGCTCACCTCAATAGACTTTAGAAAATCATCTCCCTCTGGGATGATATTCACAAATCTTTAAATGTTCCTCACACAAAGTATTCATTTCATCCTTGTGGATATGTTGCATGTTGGCGTGTTTGTAATGCTGAGCCAGGAGTGCCTCTGACACACAAGCAGTGAGTGGTTTAAAGTGAAACGAGCCTTTCACCAAATAAGTGCCAAGAACTGCAGTTCCTCTAAAGGCCACTTGAGGCTGGCTCCAAAAGTGAGTCAATCCTCACAGAGCCCCATATATACAGCCTGCTCCAAAAAATAGCAGAGGTCTCTGTGTAGTTTTTCCCTTCATAACAACTCTACAATTCTAAAACATCCATTTGGATACTGTTGAAGCTTAAAGTCAGGGTGCTGTAATTCCCTCAGCTGGACCTCTCGACAGTGTCTTGTGCTGTTGGTGTCTTTTGGAGCATTTTAAAGCAATTATTTTATAAATACAATGGCGTGGTGTGCGTGACAGCCCGTCACAGTGTGCACACTTCAGTTTTAATGAGTGAAATTCTATTATTTTATTAGCACTAATTAGCATATACCGAGGCCTTCACAGTCACCAGATCTCAATCTGGCTGAACTCCCATGGGAGATTTTGGACTGGCGTGTCAGACACCATCATTAAAAACACCAAATGAGGTGTTAGGAGGGTTAGTAGTAGCTGCAACTCTACAAGAGTTCCATAGAAAATCAATGCCAAGGAGTACTGAAGCTGCTCTGGGGAGGCATGGCGGCCAAACACCTTATTGAGTCAGTTTATGTTTTTTTTCCTTTATTCATCACTCATCTGTTTTGTCAAACTTTGTCACTTGTCTGTAGCTTTATTTCTTGTGGTATCAAAGCTTTATACTCCTTTTGAAAGCCCCTAGATAGGCGTACTGTTGTAGCTGTTATATGTTGCCTTCAGCTTGAGTCTGTTGTGGATCACTCTGACTTGTCTGTAGTCTGTATTTACTGATGAACAGTGATACTCCTGAAAGGACAGATTTCTGCCGCAGTGCTCGTGCAAGGTCGTCTGCGTATAACAGACGTTTTATTTCTCTGTCCCCTGCAGTGAACTGAAGGGATGCAGATGACTGCAGAGTTGTCGCTAACTCGTTGAGTTTTATAAATGATGAATCAGATGGGACTCAGAGGGCGTCCTTTTCATGCACCTCCCCAAAGATTTTAGAGCATTTATCAAAGGCACAGATTTCACAAGTCACCCCAGTGCCAGAATAGATAGAACATCCACACAGCGTTCCCTGCAAGCTGGAGAATGACTAATGTAAGAAATGGCTATTGTTCTTTCAGTATGTATAGTAGCAGAACACTAAGGACTATGTTGTTTTCCTTTTATTGTGACTTGTGTTGCATACAGTGCTCTTGTCCTCAGCCCAAAACCTGCAGTTCCCCTAATGTCCACTTGAGGCTCCCATGTTAAAATGTCCAACTTTACAACAGAAATAAACACATTTGCAGATTGCTACCAAAAAAAACAAAAACTAAATATGGATAGTTTTGGTGAAGGAAATTCTGGCCTGGGACTTAGCACCAATTAGCAGATGTGTGGTGTGTGTTGTGTGTGTGTGTTGCACACATACAGTTTGTGGACACAGTTTGCTAATGCCCCAGTCACACAGACCAGTCAGTGACCCCCGCTGGAAATTACTGACCACCAGGGAAAAGTGTGTATTCCACAAGCATCTGCAGACAAGTCGGCATCCTCCAAGGAAATCACATGCAACTACTGCAATTTGCTAGTGCTGCAGAGAGGTTTCAGCACTCTATACCTCTTTGTGACCAATGATACCTGGCAACAGCAATGAACCTTTCATAATCACTCATCAACAGGTCGGAGAATACATGCTTTTATTGGAGGTTCCCGGGGGTCGTCAACTGATCTCCAAGCCTGTGTCACTGAGGCCTAACCAGGCTTGCTTACAGTACATTAGCTGGACACTCTACCCTCTAGTGGCAGGTAAAACGCTAACGCTGAGGCATGCTAGCATGGTATTCTGGGTTTAAATTTGAGGATTTTGGAGGCTCTAAGGATGGAAAGTGTTCTTCAACCAAGTTTAAACATAAAATAATTTTTGTAGAAATCTTTTGTCAACTTGAAAAGATATTTTAGCGTCTTTCACTTTTTAACAAATCTCTATCGTTTACACATCTAGCAAAGTAATCTTTGATGAGATTTTGCAGGGTGGTTATTATCCGTTTATGGATGATGTGTTTATTCAGACAATAAATGATTTTCACAGAAATTACTGACGTACATGAACCTCCAACTCCAGCAGATACAATTCTGCAGTACTAAGCTAAAAGTACTAACCAGTTAACAGTTACCAAAATAATTATATTAACAGATACAGCCACACACAATGATGAAGGAATAAAAACAGCATAAAAAAACTAAGAAACAATTTTAATTTTAATTAGTATTGATTGAATCTCATGATTAATCTCTTGCCATATGTCAGCTGAGAGAGGTTCCAGCCTCCCCTCTACCCAGATTTGAATGAGTGTAAGAAGATGGATGGATGGATGGATGGACGGATGAATGGATGGACGGACGGATGGATGGAATTAACAGTAAAGTTGATAAAGATGATAGACCTACTGTAAACTTGTCACTTTGATCATTTAAATATCACCAATTACCTTGAATTATCTACATTAAAAATAGCTTCTGGCCACAGATAATTTTGCCATTAGGTTACTTCAGTTTTGAGCCTTGCTGACTTGAGGAAATTGATGGCTTTTATTAGACTTCATGCAGCTCTCTCTGGAAAAACAAATTCTTCATGCCAATTATTTCATGTATGCAGCAGTCATTTCTCTCCAACACCTGGAAGAACACCTGGGAAAGTTCCTCTTTGAAATGAACTCTGAAAGGCACGAACAGCATGCTATACACCATTAAATTTCCTTCAAACTTTAATAAAGGGGATCGTAACAAGCTCAACACATATGATCAGCTTGAAATGCCACCAAAATTGAAACATGAGCTGCAGTTTCCTACAAAGCTCAAAGACACAGAGAGAAACTCTCTCGCTAGATTGAGATACCCTTCGCGTTCACAGGAAATTAAAAAAAGAAAAAATTATTTAAATAGACACAAAAGCCTACAAAGCTATCATATTAAAAAGGGGAAAACACACACACACACACACAAATTCCAGGAGGTTCTATGACAACAGCAACAAAAACGAAAATCTAGGACATGAAAACAGTGTCATGATCAAAGAACTGCAAAAACCCAAGAGAAGTAAGTCTGTTNCCCCCATCCTCTCAGGTGCTGATCCACCTTCTCTCTGTTTCTCACCCACAGAGAAATATTTACCTGAGCTCACACCCTCAGACTTTGAGAACATGTCACTGCAGTCAAGACAGTGGAGAAACTGTATTCTTAGCTACCTGTGAAAACCAAAGAAGACTAACCTGCAACCTGCCCTGTAAAAAGGAACTACTTACCTGAACCAGCAAACTAGAACAACCCTGCAAAGAAACAGAGACTTGAAACCCACTGCTTGAATGCACCAATCAAACATAACATTGTGACCACTTGCTTAATATTGTGTGGGTGCCCCTTTTTTTTGCCAAATCAGCCCTGACTCTTTGAGGCATGGACTCCACTAGACCCCTGAAGGTGTGCTGTGGTACCTGCACCAAGATGTTAGTGACAGATCCTTTATGTCCTGTAAGCTGTGAGACTGGACTTGTTTGTCCAGCAAATCCCACAGATGCTTGATGGGATTGAGATCTGTGGAATTTGGAGGCCAAATCAACACTTTGGATTTGTGGCAGGATGCATGTGACCCGGCCTGTGACCCTGCCGCTGCTTCACCATTGTTCCTTCCCTGGACCACTTTTGATAGATACTGACCACTGGAGACACTCCACAAGAGCTGCAGTATTGAAGATGTTCTGAATCAGTCATCTAACCATAACAGATTGGCCCTTGTTGCTCACATCCTTATGCTGCCCATGTTTCCTGCTTCTAACACATCAACTTTGACGAAAAAATGTTCACTTGCTCCCAGATACTGTATATCCCACTCACCAACAAGCACCATGATGATGAGATAATCAGTGTTATTCACTTCACCTGTCACGGATCATAATCACATCCTTGATTGGTGTACCTGTTTCAGTATTTCTCTGAATAACTGCAAATACTTGGTCATTGTAAATCTGAAAGTGTTCATTAAAATCAGTGAGCTTTTTCCAGCTCCTCCTGCAATTGGGTCTTTTGCTTAAACCATGAAAATTTAAACCTAGAATCATAGTTTTTGGAGCTAAGGATCCATAGCAAGAGAATTGGACAAAGCTTTCTTCAATGAGCTACTTAAGGAAATTAAACAAAATTCAAATGAACACAACAAAGGAAATTACCAAACCGACAGTCTAATCATTCTCTCAATCCCAAATGAAAGCTCTATGAAAACTGAGATGAGGACAAAGACGGCTGTGGACTGGAGATTATTAGCAGCATAGATACTGAAAAACAGCAGCTGCACGCTGAGAGGGTCAACATTCTGTTCAATATGCTGCTAAGAAAGGGCTCTTTTCCTGGCATCTGGAGAAAAGGCAATATAAAATCTGCATATATTAAAGCGGACACCACACGGGGTCCAGTAGTTACTGAGGAATCCGTCCCCATCAGCATAACAGACATCTTGAAGCATCCAAGACTTTTGGTGACATTGAAACAAACTGTAGGCTATTTTTTTCCTGAAACAAATATCAGGCATTTGATTGTTTGATAAAAATTAAAAAATAAGAATACCAAGGACATCATTTCCACAGGGAGCAGGGGAGACTCACTTTTCAAAAGTTTATTTTCGTCCCGCCTTACTTTTATGTTGTAAATGTTGCTTAAGTTGGAGTGAAGGACTGAGCAGATAAAAATGTGAATACTCGGATTTAAGTGGCCTTCAGTTATTATTGTGTATCCAGTTAGCAGTAAAAGCAGCAAAAGAAAAGAGAAACCCTTCTTCCTCTCGGGCTGTTGTACTGTACGCCCTCTCTCGCTGACCTTCTCACAGCAGTCATTCTGAGTTATCACAGCAAGAAAAGCAAAGGTGAAATTAATCACAACAATGATGCTCAGTCTCATTATGTTTAACCCGGCGATGCAGGATGTAAACTGGCTGTCAGGTTTTCATGGGTTGTGGTTGAATTGCTTGGCTGTTGTTAATATCAGTGCCCCCCCCCCATGTTGAACACAGGTGGGCGGGGGCGATCAAGGGGACAAAGGGTTTGAATCCCCCTTGCTGGGAAAAGACAGTTTCATTCCTTAATGTGTGCTAATTAAAAAGAGAGACCTGACCTCCCCAAGGAGGACCCCACCTGACGCCACTCACTCCTGTTGAAAGTGGCATGGATGACTGTTTATCCTTCAGCGAGTGAAAAAACAAAGAAGGAATAGAATCTGATTTGTTATCTTCTGATGATGATGAGAAATTCAAAGTCTTTGCAATATTACGTTGAGGATCATTATTCGTTCCCTAATTTGTGCGTGCAGCTTTTGCAGGTCGGTGAACCTCTACCCAGCTGCACTTTCTTTTAATCCAGTCATGTTACCGGACGAGGGGGAGAAAAAGCTCTTATTCAGTAAATGTTTGTCATGGGTCCTAAATTAAAGTATCACGCAGTGTCAGGGTTGGGGGGTCACCATGTGTCATTTTAGGCATTTTAAAGGAGTTACTGACCTGTTGTCAATGAACATAATTAGATGCAAAATGTTCCTCCAGCTATTTCTTTTTAGTAACACTTTCTTTTCCAGCCTTTCTTTTTTTTTATGGAACCACTGGACCAAAATCTCTGAGGAATGTTTCCAGCATCTTGCTGAATCTATACATGAAAATTAAGGAAGGTCTGAAGGCAAAAGGGAGAGCCATCCCAGTACAAGAAAGATGTAAAAAATAAAGTGTCCAGTGAGTGTATAAAATGTGCTATTTAAGTTTCTTTAGCCCACCTGGAGTTGCTGGACATCTGCAAGCATATATGCACGCAGAAGGGCAATGAGGTCACAGAGATAAATACAAATAATGTCATGAGTCATTAGTGAGGCAGGCAGGATGTGGATCCAAAAATGCAGAACTCAGAGTCGGACCTGGACTCGAAACAAAAGGTTTATTGCTGACAAGAGGAAGGAAATAAACAAAACACACTGAACACAGCTAACTCGGACAAACCGGAACAGAGCGGGGAAACTACTGTGAGGAACAACGCAACAATAAACTGAGGAAAACTGAGGGCTTGAATACACACAGGGTGATTAGGGAAAGAGGACACACCTGGGGAGAACAGGTAAACTGAATCCAAGTAACAAGACAAGGGAATCAATCTCATATCTTTGTATAGATGACAGTCTTCAGCGCATCCAACAGAAACTGTGACAGACTGAGATGAATGGACCGAGAGGAAAACTGGTGCAGAAAGAGCAAAGAAAACTCATCTGTTTCCTCAACTACCCCTTGCTTTTCCTCCTTTTCACATCTAAAACACAGTTGAGACTCTGTTTTTCGATGACTTCTTGTGTTTGTGTAATTCTATGCTTTTCTGTGGGTTTTCAAAGCTCTTTCTCCTCTTACTGTATTCATACACATATGAAAATGTGTGTTTCAGTGTGTGCTTGATGGTATTTCTGCTTGTTGCATCACCCCTCTGCCACAAGACGGTCTGATGGACACTTTGAATCCATGAAAGGATCCGTCTGTCAGAATCCGTACGTCTGTCTGTCAGTCAGCTTTGCATATGACGGCTCAAGGTTTTTATATCCGAATAACACCAACCCCAATGTTTGCTTGTCCCCAAGCATTGTCTGTCAGGCTTCATTATTTCCAGTACTGACTAGTCAAAAGCAAAAGTGTAAAACACATGAAAGAGCCTGCCTCCTCTACAAAGTGACACATTCCATCACTGCAATCTAATTTATTCTTTGCTCTAATTTAGAAATGCATTTGAAGTCCATGCTGAGCCCATTGTAAAACACAAATATCCCCAACATGCTGTAGCTCAAACGTCCCAGCCTGTGCGAGCCTCAAACCCTTCTGTAAGAGTCTTTGCAGTTACAGAGACGTGCGCTCTGCGAGTTCAAAGGAATGTTTCAGTCATTGCTGAGAATATTTAAGACAGGACACATAAAGAACCTCCAACTGCAGAGCTGCAGAGTTCAATGTGAATGAGTCATAAAAAAAAGCTTTGTAAGAAAAATAAGATGACATTTAAAGAAAAGTGCAGGGTTTGTTTTTAATAGCATGAGCTCTTGTAGGGTCTTATCTCTGACATGTCGTTGCTGTTGTTGCAGGCGTGTCTGCTGGGGTTCCGCTGCTGCACTGCTCCGTCTTATTTATTTTGAGCTAGGCTTTTTTTTAACTGTGTTTTTGGTGTGAGATAAAGAATGAGAGTAAATGTGTCTCACCTCCTGCTGGAGTGGCGCCGCTGTAGATCAGCAGGGAGTCTCCATATCAAGGCTTTTCACTTCCCTGATTCTCTGTGTTTCTTGTCTCGTTCATCAACATTACATGTGATTACAGCATGTTTCAAGTGCGATAAGATCCCTACATCATGACATTAGTGCTTTAGAAATACTCGTTTCATTTCAGGTGCATTGCTGACATATTGCACCTCAGTCACAGATCATTATCTCTTTCATTACTTTCTTAAATTTCCCTCTCAATACATCATGAACTCTTGAAAAATCTTATTCAAAAATAAATCCATGATTATTAATAGTTTAAGCAATTTTTCTCCATCTTTGGCCACCACACAGCTCCCCTCCCCCCCGCTGATTTATCGGCCAATCTACGTTCCTACCCTCACCTATGGGCACGAGCTTTGGGTGGTGACCAAAAGAACAAGATCACGGATACAAACAGCAGAAATGAGCTTTCTCCAAAGGGTGGTTGGCCTCTCCCTTAGAGATAGGGTGAGGAGCACAGCCATTTGGGAGGGGCTCAAAGTAGAGCCGCTGCTCCTCCACGTCAAAGGAGCCAGTTGAGGTGGCTCGGGCATCTGACTAGGATGCCTCCTGGGCGCCTCTTGGGTGAGGTGTTCCGGGAATGTCCTACCTGGAGGAGGCCCTGGGGCAGACCCAGGACACGCTGGAGAGATTATATCTCTTGGCTGGCCTGGGAACGCTTTGGGGTCCCCCCAGATGAGCTGGAGGAGGTGGCTGGGGGCAAGGGAGGTCTGGGCTTCTCTGCTTAGGCCCCCATGACCCGGCCCCAGATAAGCAGAAGAAAATGGATGTTAGCAATAGACATATATAATAATGTCTACAGTAGGTCATGTTTGGTCCAGACCATGTGGCATATATTAAAGACAGATGTAACTATTCTGACGTCTCCCATCAGTTTTTGGGGTCTCACTGTGAAGCATTTCAGCCACAGATGTGACGAGTAAGAGAAGAATCTGAAAAACCAAGGAACAGTCTATGCTGATGAGGCAGCTTCCTGAAAGTTGTTGGATGGGTGGAGCATTTGCAAGAAACATGAAAAATTTAAAACATGTCTCAACCATATTTTCACAAGAATAAGACTGTGAATGGGCCTTGGCAGAGGAGGCACTCTCCGTGTGCCTGCCTACCTTTATTATTTATTTATTGCAGTGTTATATTGAGAATTGCCATCGCTACCTTTCATGTCACGGTACACACGTTCTGATTTATGTGCATATTTTGTTGGATTTGCATCTAAATTTGGCACGACTGCTTTTAAACACATGACGACACCCCTGGTGTTCGTATGTAATCCAAATTTTCTGAACAAACTACCACAGTTTTCTGTTTTTCCCCTCTCTGTCTTACACACACACACACACACACACACACACACACACACACACACACAGTTTCTTAATAAATGGAAGCAGTATTTATATCTGCAGTGAGACACTTCATTAGATTTGAGAGGTGTCACCGAGGCTTACCTACACCTCTCCACTCACAGACATACAGAATGAGTTTAAATGTGAATGCAGATAGGGTGGAGGGCTGTCACCGTTAACAATGAGATAAACAAGACAGATTGAAAACCTGGAGACTGAATAGCCTGAAGGGGAGAGAGAGAGGGAGAGACTAACAGGGAGACGGCACTGCGGTGGAATCACAGGCTGAAAACACATAATTTGTGATGTGAATGACAGACTGTCTCCATTTGTCTCGTCTTCCCTCTCTGTTCTCTTCTTCCTCTGCTTCTCCACCTCCTCCTGGTCTTCATTTCATCTTCATTATGTTGCGTGCGTTTGCTTGTGTGTGCGTGTGGGATGTCTGACAGATTGGTGTCAGTTTTGCTCTGTTGAGACACAGGTGCCTTCGCTCTGTTCTAAACTCATCCCTGATCGTTCTGTCATGTAAATTTTTGCAACATGAATTGTAAATTTTCCAGACAAACATTCTGGTTTTGTTCTAGAGCTCGACATAAACCCTACAAAGCCCGAATCTCCTGATAAACATGGTGGTAGTGTTTTAAAAAGCTGCCCTGGGGCCGGCCGGCTCCCTGTTGCTTCTGGTTCTCTGGGGTTCTTGCCCCTTGGCTTTCGGGGTGGGGGGTGTCTCGGTCCTCCCTCTTCTTTTCTACTGGGGTGGGCAACCGCATTGTCATTGGAACATATGGCCGTGGGTCTTCACTGCTCTTGGGGGGCGGCCCGGGTCTTCTGGGTCTTTCGCTATCTGCGTCTGGCCTCTGGGGGGTGTTGCTGCGACTTTCCCCCCCTCGTTAAGAACATTTTGTGACAGATACAGACAAACTCAAACAAACACACAACACAACAAGATTGTTGGTTTGTGCAGTCGTGTTTTTTTCACGTATATTTTTTTACAGGCACTGTTTGTTTCTTCTTTTTTTCACAGGTGCAGCAGTTGGTGAACTGTTGTGGTTTTCTACTTGTGCCCTTTTTCTTTTTTCTTTCCCCCCCGCCTGTCAACTCTGGCATCGCTACAATACATATAGATGTGAAAAATAACACATATAAATAAATAAAATAAAAGGAAAAAACACTAACAAGAGGAGCCTGTGGAGAATCTATAGAACTCATCTTGGAAGAGCAAATGTGTTTGGCACAACATTCAGATCATAATTCTGATTGCAAAAGCTGCCAGAGAAGAC
>JASGAU010384632.1:0-10117 GCA_030220045.1 Australoheros facetus | reverse complement strand
GCAGCATTTTGGATCAGCTGAAGGCTTTTCAGGGAGCTTTTAGGACAGCCTGATAATAATGAATTACAATAGTCCAGCCTAGAAGTAATAAATGCATGTGTTACTGGAGGCCAAAGTAATGCCATCCAGAGTAAGAAACATGGTGTCAAACCAGATACTAAGATTTGTGGGGCTGAGCACAATAATTGGAGGTCATCCAGGTCATCTGAGCTAAATAATGAATCTGGAAAGCTTCCTAACTGTTTTCTAATGACATGGATATGAAACTAAACCTTTGACCAAAACACAGCAAATCCTTCTCAGAGCTGATCTCAGCTCAGTCTGCTGGAAATCAGAGAGCTGCTGTATTATGTGGGAGCACCGCTGGCACAAGCTGCAAACACCCACTCACATCCACCCACGTGCACCTTTTCTCTTCCTCATGCAGACATGCAGACGTGGCTCAGCTAATAGCCCGGCCGTCTCCTCGAGTTTCATTTTCCACCGCGGTGTTCCAGCTTTTACCTGAGCTGGCATCAGCGCATTCAGGCAGAGAGGAGGCGAGCCAGGCCGGCCGCCTTCCTTCAACACAAAGCACCAGACAGACTGACGCAGCACACAGCAAACAGCGAGCTGATTGGGTTTCATCTCTTCCCGAGCGTGCTGACACAGAGCAGCGAGTGCCAGCAACGGCATCCGTTTGGGCTCTCAGCATGGAGTCCAACAGGAGACCCAAAGCAGCCTCGTTCCTGCTGTCGGTGAGGATTAATGATCAGGTAGAAGCAGTGAAGAACATCTGAAATGATGAGTACAGTAACTGATGATGACCACCCATTTGTGTGTGAACCATCCATCAGCATTAATACACAATAAATCAGCACAGGAAACCGACCAACAGATTCTTCTGCTAATCTTTGAAAATGTTGCTGAGAACTGATCCACTCGGAGCTGTGTGGATGCCGATGGCTGCAGAGGGTTTCTGTATCACTAAACTGTATAAAGTACACGAGCGTTTATATGTGCTGCTGCTTCTGTTTGTAGTAAAAGTGTCTTCAGACCCTCATCAGTGTTTCCCACACAGATGGGGTCTCTACAGTATATGACTACAGGTCTTTGATATCAGCTCCCCTTGTGACTGCAGCTGGTGGTTCTAGTTCTGTGCTGAAGATCCGGAACGCAGAACCAGGACCACCAGTTTCCCTCCAAGTCTGTGTGTGAGAGGACACGCTCCATCATTTATTTGTCTTTAGCAGAGGAGAACCTTGCTGCTCCTCTGCTGCTGTTTAGCTTCAGGCTTTCGGGATCTGATGAGTTCTGATGGACAGATGTTTCTTCAGTATCAAACCCACATTAGGTTTTATTTGTTAGACTTTTTCAGACTTTGTAAGAAGAGGAAACCCTGTAAGATGCTGACTCCTGCTCGGTGGTCACCACGGTGAAAGGAGCTCCTTTCAGTCTAGTGTTCTGTTACCTTCGTGGATCAAATCAACTTATGAAATATTCACATCTGTACTTTCTTGAGCGCCGTGTCTACTGTGAGAGGAGCAGAGCCTCCAGAGACAAAAGGCCAATCACTGAACTCTACTTCAACTCAGCAGCCACATCTTTTCCTCAGGAGCTGATGGAGACCAAATCAGAGCTGAAGGTGGAGTGAGCAGGTGGACCCAATAGCCCTGATCATGTGACTCTGCAGCTGCTGCTTGACCCACATCTGCACTTTTCTGAGTCAGAGTTTGGCTCAGAGCAGAGGTCCGGTGTGCTTTGACTTTGGTCACTCCTGTGCCTGAGCAATGAGGTCCAAAGGTCAGACTCAAACATGTTTACGGTCACAGTGATGTGGTCTTAGGCTACGTTCACACTGCAGCTTGAAGTGACCCAAATCTGATTTTCTTGCCCTTGTGTGATCTATATCTGATCTTTTCACGACAGTCTGAACAACACAGATCTGATTTTTACAAATCCGACCCAGGCCGCTTGGATATGTGGTCCTAAATCCGATACGTATCTGATCTTGTGTCTGTACAGCCACGTCGCATTCATCCAACCTGCACGGCATCGATGCTCGACAGACGTCATTATTCTGCGTCCTGATCCACATTTGCTTCCACAAACACTGAGCACGCTCACCAGTGTGACGTTATTGCGTCCTCTACTGCGCAGAAGATTCAGTTCAATTCAATTTTATTTATATAGCGCCAAATCACAACAAACAGTCGCCTCAAGGCGCTTTGTATTGTGGGTAAAGAGCCTACAATAATACAGAGAAAGCCCAACAGTCAAAATGATCACATACAAGTCGCATATATTTGGAAATGTGAATGACCACGCAGAAAAAAATCGGATTTTACAAAAAATTCAGAATTGAGCATTAAGGCCTGCAGTGTGAACACAGCCTTAGTCGTCAGACGTCACAAATTAGACTGAAGGTGGGAGGAGCTGCATTAGGAGGTCTGCAGCACTCCAGCAGGTGCAACAAGTTAAAATTATGCTCATATTAAGTTACTTAAATTTCCCTGTGCATGTTTTTCACCCACAGTGTAAGTCAAAAGGCAAATCCAACCAAAAAGCAGAATAACGGGGCAGAAATGATCCCCACAGAGACGCAAATGAGCACAGAAACATAAAAAAGATGCAAAAGCACCAACAGCAGAATTAAAGTGACCTCAGACAGTGATCGGTGCTGGTTTGATTTGTTTTTGCTTCTAAATGAAATTAGTTTACATCCAGGCCTCGAGAGCCGGTGTCCTGCAGCTTTTAGATGTGTCCCCGATCCAACACACCTGAATCAAATGGCTGAATTACCTCCTCAGTATGCAGTCAGGTTCTCCAGAGTCCTGCTAATGACTTCTATATTTGACTCAGGTGGAGCTGAGGATCCCTGGTTTAGCATGAAGGTCAACTTAAAAAGTTCAGCAAACCTCGTCTCACTGAATCCAATACTCTGAATTAATCTGCCACGGAAACTAGTCCCCAACAACAGAACAGTTTCACCTGCTTTCATTGTTTGAGGTGTAATGATCTCAATCTAAAGATCTGAAAAGTTTTTATTGTGTGATCCACATACTGCAACTTTCACACTGAAGCTCATAAAAGTCCAGCTTGGAGCTGCTTGTCTGCAGATGGAAGAGGCCCTCTGGAAACTGGAGCCTCCTGTCAGTAGTGAGCAGATCAGCACCTGTCCCAGCACGTGATCCTCACGTCTGCGTCACTCCACCACACGCACCTGTTCTCCGTCAGCCATGTGAGGACGACCCTCCTCCTCCTCCTCCGTCTCTTCTCCGAGGTCCTGCAGCCTCAACATCTCACTCATGTTTTCTCCAGACAGCTGTTCATGCTTCATTCCCCTCTTTAACTCAGTTAAAAAGGGAGCTGTCCAGATGTGATTAAAGAAAACTGTGGAGGAAACTCTGAGAACCCGACAAACCAACAGTGCTGCACATGTGGAGCAGCTGTCTGCTATTTCTCAACATGTTCTCATTCCAGAGACTCTGACGCTGCTCCGCTGTCACGCTAACACAAGTGTCCTTTGATGGTGGTGCCTTCATGCACCAGCTGCACCAACACTGGGCGCAGAGTGGCACCGTCCATATTTGTAGACTGGAGGGGTGGTGGTGTCAAAGAGCCAGTTTTCACTCGCTGGTTTAGCAATAGATCATCTGCCTTCATTCATCAGCATCATCATCATCATTAAAGTGAAAATGTTTTGTGAGGCATGAGAAGAGAAGAAGACATTCAGATCCTGCTAAATTCCACAACATTTTCCTGTACAAATGTAAAGCTTAAAGAAGGAAATTCAATTCAAACTGAGTATAAATGAGAATGCAGAAATGCCTCACACCTGCATTCTCTCCAGTGTCCAGCAGGGGGCTCGAGGCTTTAAGACGAGAGTGAGTGATGTCACAGTGGCTGCATCCATCTTTACCTAACAGTGCACCACGACTAATAACCAGACTGACAAGAACTCAGCAGGAAGGCTGTCCGAGACACAGAGCAGGCTCCATGCTGGTGACATCAGGACTTACAGCAGCTTGGCTTTGAACTGGTTTTGGACACTTCACTGACCCCACCCTGACCTCGTGATGTTTACATCAGGCCTCACAAACATAGCTCTGTTTGTCTCTGGCTGGTTCTGGTTGGTTGGATGGTCAGAGGCCTCCTCATGGTGAGCGTGTTTTATCTGAGGATCGGGGCTGCTCGTCGGCACTGAGGCCTCCAGAGATCACAGCATGATCTGGAATAAAGACCTGCAGGTAATTCATCTTCATATCCCAGCTTGCACGAGCAGGTCCTCCATCTAGGTCAGCAGTTTGTCTGAACCCTGCTCCGGCCTCCCCTCCACAAGTTACAAAAGCAGAGTCACCTCAGCCGCCGGTCTTTGAGTTAACAGCCTCCCCCTCCCTCTTCTCACATTAGATTAGTGCGGCTGAGAGGGGATTTGGGATGCAACATTTCGCTAAGGCGACCCACTGACAGCCCATCACACTTATCACCAGCGGTAATGTAAAAATGTGTCATCTGCATTGCTATTTTAAGGCCACACCAGACAAATATTTATCCAGAAGCAAAAGAGGAACATAAGTGCGTAGCATGAAATTGGAGCAGCGCTGCTTGAATTTGAAAAAGCAACATCAAATCTCAAGGGGGGAGCATAAAAGTCGCTGTTACGGCAAACAGACAGCGAGAGCTGACACACTGTCATGAGGAAGAGCTGAAGTGTGATAAAGGAAGACAAATACCCCGTTAGGATGAAATGAAATAAGACGGAGCCCAGTTAGCACACGGGAGCAGATACAGCACTTTAACGGAGAGGGATGAGAATCATTTCAAACACTTTAACATCAGGAAATTCATTCACAAACACACGCATGAATTAAACATTCAGATGTGAGCCCTCGGTCCAGGCTGCAGTTTGCACTCGTGTTCTCCTGAAGCTCAGAGGAAAGCTCAGGAACGAGACCGTCCCTGTTCAGCTCTCGATCCCCTGAAGCTAACCTGAAGCCTCCTTTTGATGCTCCCCTCACTTGTCATCGAGCGCCATCATGAGGTCAAACTTTTACAGCTGGACCAAGCCACCCGCTGATTTGTAAAGGCCTGCTTTCAAACCTTCATTAAGCACTTTAATGTCACCGCCATCTTGTTTTGTTTTGTTGATCATATTTAGGTGGCTGAATTAATGGCAGCCAGCCTACTGGTCAAGCTGCATCCTCAGACTGTATTTCACACAGATTCCTGCTAATTAGCTAATTTTCAGTATTTCTTTCCCCAAACTGGAGCTCCGCCTTCTTGGATGGTCTGGTAGTCCAATGAAGCCACAGCAGCCTTATAATTGGTCAGATAATTGCATTAAAAATGCTCCAAAAGGCTCCAACAGCACAAACATGGTCCAGAGGCCACGCCCCCTAATAATGCAAACATAAACAGGTGAGTTATTACACAGTTGTGATAGAAATCCCAGCAGACAGCAACATCAGAGCATGAGAAAGGAGAGATGCTCCAGCCCTGGGGGAACAGACGGTAACAGAGTCCAGGCACAAAATCAGAGGTGCAGTCTTCTGTCAGAGGACCTGAGCCTAACACCCCCCCCCTGTGAGCGTTCAGTGTTTGGAGACCATTACCTCAGACTGTTACAGTACTGTTACTGTTCCCAGAAGTTTCTGGTTTTACAATCCAGCAGGGTTCTGCACTCTGTCAGGTGTGTTCACTCTGCTGGCATGTGGACAACACACCTGAATGATTGATAGCAAACAAAGCTCTCTAAAGGAGGCCTTTAAATGATGGATGATGCACAGAGAAGCAGACGCTTCACTCTCTGCAGCTCTGCAGTTACAAGGTGCAAAACCCGACAGCTGATTCAGTCACCTGAGACTGTGTGTGTGTGTGTGTGTGTGTGTGTGTGTGTCCTGTTGTGGTGACTGAAATCTGTTAATCACATTATGGGAACTTCTTTTTTTAAGGTTTGGACTAGAAACAAAGTATCTGTGTTTGTCAGTGTGTAATGGCCTCTGAATTCATGGATACACAACTGTGTGTTTGTTTGAGTCCACAGTTAAAGCAAACAGTGACACAAAGCCCAGAGCCATGAACAGCAAGAACAAAGAGCTGCAGCGTGGTTAGCCTCACAGTGATTAAATCTGGAGAACCACAGCAATAAGAAGCCAAACCCGCTGTAATGAATCCCAAAACAGATCACAGGAGTACATCTCCTCAGACTGCTTGTATACTTACAGCTCCGGTATTATTAACCCGTTTCCAGTGTGAGAACTTTACAAAATACAACTTGTGTGCGCTGTTGGTTCAGCTTTCCTCTCTTCTGCGTCCAGCTTGTGGACGAGTACCAGCAGCTAAATTTGGACTCTTTGTTCTCTGTGAGCTGCTGACTGTCTTTGAGAGTTACTGGCAAACACCACCAACAGTCACAGGGCTGCATCGATGCTCTCAGCTTCAACATGCAACAACATCATCAGCAGAGTCACCAAATGGAACGTGCTCTCGGATTCATACAGGAAACATTATTATAGCGCCAACCTCGACCCCTAACCTTCTCCTTAAGCCCTCAGGCCTCATATTTATGTTTCAGAGGGTCTCGTCCTGTTTAAAAGATGCACACAGTGACGTCACCGGTGGGCTTGGACCTTTTTCAGCGCCTCATCGGGCTGCTGTTATTTTTTGCTTCAGTCTGACGTCACGAATCGTTTGCAGTTCCAGATCTCTGCCAGTTTCTAAAATCCATCAAACACTGCGAGTTAAAACGGTCCAGAATCTCTCAGCGTCTGTCCTCCCAGCTCTTACAATAAATTTGAAACATCCAGCATCTGGGAAAGATTTAAGAGGTTTGTCGTGGTCCTGGCTTCGTTTCCCAGCGTTTTTCAGTTTTCTGAGCTTTATTGTTATTTATTTATTCTATTGATTCCTGTTTTTTTAGTGTTTTTACTGTTTATGTGTTTCCTCTTTAGTGTGCTGGGTTTGTTCTGGGTTTTCATTGTTGTAGTGTCACGTTTATGTTGATGCAGAATAGCTGGGGAAAACCCAAAGTGAGGGTTTCCACACCTGAATCAAATATATAAGTCATTAGCAGGACTCTGGAGAACTTGAATACATACTGAGGAGGTAATTCAGCAATTTGATTCAGGTGTGTTGGATCAGGGACACAGCTACGAGGTTACAGCCACGCTGAGACCTTAGTGTCTGTGAGTGAGTCTGTGAGCCTGTGGGCTGTAGTTACGCTGAGGATTTAAAAACTGGGCTTAAAGACGTGCTGCCCGTGAACAGAGCCAATGAAAAGCTGCAGAATAAAGTTAAGTTGGATGTTTTTACAGGGGAAACTGACTCACTGTTGGAACTAGTGGACATCAGAGGAGCTGCAGGGTTTGGTACTTCATTTTCCAGCCCCAGAAGCTGATGTTTGGATTCATCCAAGGAGCTGGAACAGTTCAGGATGCTCATCATCATTAGAGAACATTAGCCAAGGTCACCAGAATGTCCTTCCTACATGGCCAAGAATATGAAGATGTCAGTGGGTGAAGCAGTGACAGAGGCTGAACTTTTTATTTTTTCCACTGCTGCATCTCAGTTTCTCCTCATTCCACAAATAGCAAAGCTCTCAGTGTTTGGTTGTCTGCCTCCTACCTCCTCTGCCCTGTTTCCTTCTGTTTCTCTTTGTTTCTGTTGTGTTTTTTCTCCTCTGGATCTCCCTCTGCATCCACCCACACTAACCTAACATGCACTCTGCCCCAGGCAGCCTCTCTGTCTCTATATATACAGAAATGGCTCTTCTCGTTTCCAGCACAAACTCTAACATTTACTGTATGCCGCAGTGGTCTCCAGCATCGGTATGATTCATGCACACACACAAAGAAATTCTTATAAAAACCGTGGAGGAATTAGCGTCAGAAAAATCGACAGGATTTGCATCCAGTGGAGACACGGAGCAGATGAGTAACTGTAACGTCTCTGCAGAGAAGCTCCACAGGATGTAAAAGAAGCAGTCCGACATTTATGGGAAATGTTTGTTTTCCGGATTTCTAGAAAACTGCAGGCTGAGCCGCAGAGTTGAGTGTGTGAGTTACACCCATGAAAACCCTCTCTGCCAAAGACAAACAGCTGTGATTTGGTGTTGCTGATTGGGTGGTTGCTGGTTGAAGACCGGGATGCCGTGTGTGAGCAGCATGAGCAGGAGGTGCCAGGCTGCTGTGGCTGTGTGTGGTTCTTCCACATGCTGCTGAGGCTCCTGATTGTTACATGGATAAACTGTTGAATTGCTAATATGTCCTGTTTCTTCAGACTTCAATCATCCAATCAATAAATGCCACCAAACAGAGTCAGTAGCTGAATGAGTTGTTCAGCAGAGAGGTTTTTCATGGGTGCAGCCCACATTCTCAACTCTGCTGCTCATCCCACAAATGCAGTTTCCTTATAAATGTGGCTCCATTTACGGGGAATGAACAGGCTTTCCAACGGTGTGAGATTAATTGCAAAGTAACATCGTTACAACAAATTTCCTTTGTTTTTGTGCTCAGTTTGTATCATCAGGGAGGGCCGCAGGAGGTGTTCAAACCTCCTGAGCTGGCTCCTTTGAACATGCAGGAGCAGCAGCTCTGCTCTGAGCTCACTCACTAATGCTGAGCCCAGACGCCCCGAGGAAACGAGGAAGCTCATTTCACCTACTTGTATTCACAGCGTCACATTTCATGACCACAGGTAAGGCTCGGATCGTAAATAACGTAGATGGAATATCGAAAATCAACTAATGTTTGTTCACCATGACAGTCCTGACATTTCTGCTGATGCTGCATCAATCTGCTGGTCCAACTCACGCTCCACCCATCACTCCTGAAGAAGATCCAAAGATATGTGAGCTCACTCGCTCGGAGTGGCCTCTCCTCCCAAACCCAAAGGTAGCCTTCCACCGTTTTATGACAGAGAACCGTGGACTCAGAGCTGGAGGTGCTGACTCATCCCAGCATGCCGATGGTCACGCGCCGATGAAACCAAAACAACCACCTCACCTGCAAGAAGCAGGGATGCTCTTCTGAGGTTCCCAAAGCACACACCCTCCTCACCCAGGGAAAAGAAAGGAAAATCATACAAGAAATGGAAGTTAGTGAAATGAAAGATAGGATACAGTGGAAAGAAACGGCAAAGAAAAGGGAAGGGTTGGGAAAGAGAACAGAACATAGAGGAAGTGGAAGAAAGAAAGGATGTGAGGGAAGAAAAAGAAAGTGAATGGAACTGGATAACAATGGATGTTAAGACTGAGGAAAACAAAGGAAAAGCAATGATGGCACAAAAAAAGGAAAAATGGGAAGTCAAAGAAAGGAAAGAAAACATGACGGTAAAGGAAATGTGGGAGGGAAAAAGTGAAGATGAGAATAAAGATGAAGGGAAAGGCTGGAAATGAAAAACAATGGAAAGTTAAGAAAAGGCCAAGAAGGAGGACGATGCAGGACAAATAATATCTGGACTTAAGGACACATGTGAGTCACACGCGTCCTGCTGCAGCGCCGTGACCTTAAAGCTCGAGTCCACACATGTCCGAGTGTTTTTAGACGCGGGCTCCGCGCTACATTCCTCACGAGAAGCTGCTCTGTGGGCTGCACCGAGCAGTCTGAGTCACAGAGGAGCTATTCTTACCCAGCTAAGAATACGACTCACAGCAGCATCTCAAACAGCTCCACACAAACCGGGAGCTGCTACACAACAAACAGACACACACACACAGGACCTCCAACAAAGCGCGGCCGGCAGCACACAGCAAGAAAACCTCTGTGAAATATCCAAATCTTGATTCTGTGAAATTATTTCATTAAAAGTTTTGACGTCCTGGTCCCTTCTCTGTTTCAGCTCCTTTAACTTAAAGTTTTCCTTCATTTTTATTTCTTCTATTTTACATATTTGTGTTCTCCTCTCCCTCCTTTCCCCGGCATCGTTTCCCTTTCCTGTTTTCTTTCTTGTTTCCTCCCTTCCATCTTTTTTCCTTCTGTTTGTCCTGTGTTGTTGTTTTTTTCCCGCTTCCTTTTCCTGACATTTTCCTTCCTTGTATTTTCTCTCCTTTTTTCTTTTCTCAGATCAGTTTAATTTCTTTCATTTTTTTTCTTTCAGCTTATTTCTTTGCTTGTCGCTTTTTTTTCTCGTCTTTCTT
>JASGAU010384626.1:0-15414 GCA_030220045.1 Australoheros facetus | reverse complement strand
ATTAGGGAGCCGGCTCTCATTCAATGGGAGTCGGCTCTTGTGATTCACTACCAAGCATCGGCTCTTAGAGCCGGCTCTTTTGCGAACGACACATCACTACCCGGGAGCCTCGCTTCCCATCATCGGTGACATCTGCAGGAAGCGTTGTTTCAGGAAAGTATCAAACATCACAAAAGATTCCTCCCATTCAGCAAAAGGACTGTTCAAACCACTGTCAATCTGTCCAGGAGTGGTTCCTCCAATCATTGCCTTACAATATAAAGCGCCTTGAGGCGACTGTTTCTTGTGATTCGGCGCTATGTAAATAAAATTGAATTGAAATTGAATCCAACAAATACAACCAAGAGCTGGATTTGCAGATACCTCCCACAGATGTTGGCATCAAGGTACACGCACTGGCAATAAGAAAGAGAAAAAGAAACCCTTCACTGTCCATAAAGAATTTTGCATTGTTTCAACAAATATACTACTAATAAATAAAGGAATCTCTGTATGTGTCTGCTTTACTCTTTTAGATAATTGGTCCGACCTGAAGTTGCGTCAGAGTTGTCAGTTTTACTGCTCTGGACTTACAGAAGTGTTGTGCAGAGTTGGAAATTGGTTGGATGAGCAGTGCAGTATTACTGGCAGACCCCCAACAATGTGGAACTCGGCGAGCACTGCAAACTGGAAATGGTTATCACACCAGTACAAGTAAGCAGGCACATTTTGAACAGGCACCGGTCTAATCCTTTGCTGTGGGTTGACGAATCAAAGCGCTGTTTTGTCACAATAACAACTGACATATTTGGCACAGACCAATGGCAGCTTTTCATGAAAAGAACTTTGAGTGCTAGTGAGCTGAAGAATGGTGGTGGAAATTTTATGGTTTTTCTCACTGCCTCAGGAACTGATTCAACTATAAATTCTGCACCACAGCAGAGTGTTCTTGAAGATAATATGAGGTCATCTGTGCTTAAAGTTGAAGTTGAACTGGAAGTGGACATTCCAAAAGGATGAATATTGATCCTAAGCAATTTGACAAATGCTCCAAGACATTTTTTAAATAAAGGAATAGAGGGTTATAGAACAAACAGGTTAAAAACCCAGATTTGAATTTCATTAAAATGCTGTCGGGATTTTTGAAAAGGGGAGAATGTGCAAGAAAAGTTGGAGGAGATGTCATAAAAGTCAACATGACAAACACATGACTGTGTTTACAACATGCTTGGGTTTTCTCTTTTAACTGACAACTTATTTTAAATTGTAATGAAGGAATTAGGATGATCATAACAATATATATATATATATATATATATACTTTCAGTTAACAGAACCAAAAAGAGAATCCAGATGATACCATGCCATAATCTCCCATTATAATAAGACTTTTAGGATTCAGAGTTCATAGACACTGCACAACATATTCATTTTCAGAGACAAATAGAAGCTTTTGAGTATTAAAATAGGTGTGAGAGTAGTGGAAGCAGGAGATAGATGGATACAGGCAAAATGATTCAAACCAGGTGAAATGCATCAAATTGGAGAAGATAAGGGGAGAATAAGAGAAATTGAGCTATTAAAATGGGTGCACGACTCTGAGGAAAAAAAACGGAAGGAAGAGAGAGAGTGAAGCACTTACATAGAATAGAGAGAGGAAGATGAATAGATGTTGGGATGAACAGAAGGAAAGAGAGTGGATGAAAGACAGAAAGTTGGAAAAGGGAGAGAGAGAGAGAGAGAGAGAGAGAGAGAGAGAGAGAGAGAGAGAGAGAGAAAGCAGGTGTAAGATTCATGGAGAGCACTTATCCCGAAATATATATGAATCTGTGGCAGGAAATGAGACAGATGCAGAGGAGAGAGGAAGGAATAATGGCAGGGAGAGAGCTGCCAGGTTAGAATGACTCTTGCTCAGAGAAGTTGCCTTGGAAAGTTTGGTAATGGTGGTAATGGTGATGGATTTTGAGGAAGGAGGACGGGTGGTGGGGGGTTGTGGTAACGGATGCTGAGGATGGTGATGATGGTGGTGTGTGTGTGTGTGGTGGTGGTGGTGGTGTCGGGGGTGGAGCAGGAGGAGTGGTGGTGGCGGCGATGGTGTCTTTATCTTCCCTGGCCCTCTAATAGCCCTTCATCAGAGCTGTCCAACACTGACGAGACACTAATTGCAGCACCTTCCAGCAAGGAGTCATTTTTACTCTAATTGTAGTGAAGCTGAGATGGAAGTTGTTCAGAATGGCCATGTGGTTGGATGGAGGCAGATGCAGACCCAACACCTGTATTCATCCACCTTTGCAAGGCTGCATCTCATGCTGTGTGAGAGAGGGCAGCTTGTCCAAAGGTATAATTAGCTGACGTGTGAATTATGACTGCCAGCCTGTGCTTATGTGGGTGAACGCTAAGTGCATATTTGTCAATGACTGTGTGTCCTCCCCTGCTGGACATACTGAAAACTTTGAGCAGCGTTACTTCAGGAAATTCACACACATAAGCTTTTAAGATGTGACTCTGCCCTGCTTACAACAACAACAACAACAACAAAAAGTCAAGGACATCATGATTTCTAGTTCCAAATATTTGCACAGCTCAAACAACTCTAAATCCTGGATTTCCCATAATGCATTCAGTGCTGTCATTTTATTTAAGAATTTGTCCTGGTAAAATACCAAGCAATGTACCATAAACTCCTGTACCTTAGCTTATGCACTCACAGGCCTAACTGCTGAGCGGGTCAGCTACAAAGAAGGGTGGTGCCTACAGTAAGATTGAGGAGAGAACAAACACACTGACACAGCAAAATCAGATCAGGCTCTACCACTCAGTTTCACCTGGAGCAGCAGTTTTGTTGGTTGCAACAATAACTTAACAGGCTTCCTTCTATACAAGCAGGGTCATACAACAACAGGATAGATCTATCATCCCTGTCAGGATCTAACAGTAAAAGATGTATACATTTTTGTAAGCAAGTCAGAGACAAGACAACGATTAAAAAACACAAAGAGCTTTCTTGATAATCAGCAAATTCGAGGTTTGGCATCTAGTCATTGCAGAAGTGCACCTGATATAACAACAGCACAGCACTCACATCCGATACCTATAACCCAAAGTGCGCTAGGCACACAAGCTCTTCCCCACCTAATGCTGAAGCTGCGGGGCACACAGTGGTCTCTCATTTATCTGAGCCTGGGATTTCTCCCTCACCATGTAAAACTATTTGTGTTATTTTAAACTTTGGCTCTAAAAGTGTAGACAGTATCATAATATTTAACCTCTGTAATTACCTTTTTGTTTCTTTTTAAATCTTAAAATTACAGAGCGGCACATAGGGTGCACTGGTTAGCATTGTTGCCTCACAGCAAGGAGGTCATGGCTTCAAATCTGCTGGTTGGCTGCAGCTGTGTTGAGTTTGCATGTTCCCCCTGTGTCTGTGTCGGTCCCCTCCGGATGCTCCGGCTTTCTCCTCCAGTCCAGAAACATGACTGTCAGGTTAACTGGTGATTTGTGAATGTGAGTGTGTGGTTGTCTCTCTGTATTAGCCCTGGGATGGATTGAGAAACGGTCTAAGGTGTACCCCACCTCCGGCCCAATGACCAGTCGACCAGGCTCCAGCCGACAATGCAGAATTGGTTAAGTGATTAAGAAGATGGCTGGCTGGCTGTTCTTTTTTTTTTGCATTTTTGGCCACAGCGGCTTTTATGGGCAGTGGAGAGAGACAGGAAATGGGGGAGATACAGGGGAAGACACGCAGGAAAATTGGCGACGGGCTGGGACTCAAACCCACGCCACTCGCACCGCAACGCGGAATATGCATGTAGTCGCCGGCTTCACCACTAAGCCACCCAGGCGTCCCAGCTGGATGTTATTCTCATGCTGAATACACAAAGGTAAAAAAGGTATCACTTATACAAAACTTTGAGGAAAGGTGACAAATCTTAATTTCAGAGTTCATGCTGATGAAAGCCACTAGGCATGTTTGTTGATATGGCCAGAATATAAAGGATAAAAATGAGATTTGTCGTTTTTTCCTCAAGTTTTGTAAAGGTGCTTCCAGAAGCCCATTTGTGAGCTCAGATGTTGGATGAGAAGGCCTGGCTCACAGTCTCCACTCTAATCCGTCCCAAAGGTGTTCTGTCTGGTTGAGGTCAGGACTTCCACAGCAAACTTGCTCATCCACGTCTTTATAGATCTTGGTTTGTGCACTTGTATGCAGTCATGTTGGAACAAGAAGGGGTCATCCCCAAACTGTTCCCACAAAGTTGGGAACATGAAATTGTCCAAAATGTCTTGGTATGCTGAAGCATTAAGAGTTCCTTTCACTGGAACTAATGGGCTGAGCCCAACTCCTGAAAAACAACCCCACACCATAACCCCCCCCTACACCAAACTTTACACCTGGTACAATGCAGTCAGACAAGTACTGTTCTCCTGGGAACCACCAAGCCCAGACTCGTCCGTCGGATTGCCAGATAGAGAAGTGTGATTCGTCACTCCAGAGAACATGTCTCCACTGCTCTAGAGTCCAGTGGTGGTGTGCTTTACACGACTGCATCCAATGCTTTGTATTGTGCATGGCGATGTAAGGATTGGATGCAGCTGCTCGGCCATGGAAACACATTCCATGAAGCTCTCTATGCACTGTTCTTGAGCTAATCTGAAGGCCACATGAAGTTTGGAGGTCTGTAGCGATTGACTCTGCAGAAAGTTGTTGACCTCTGTGCACTATGCACCTCAGCATCCGCTGACCCAGCTCTGTGATTTTCCATGGCCTACCACTTCATGGCTGAGTTGCTGTCATTCCCAGTCACTTCTACTTCATATTCCACACTTTTTTTTTTGTTGCATTTTTGGCCACAGCGGTTTTTATCATCAGTGGAGAGAGACAGGAAATGGGGGAAAGATACAGGGGAAGACACGCAAATTGACGGGCCGCGACACGAACCCGCACCGCAACGCGGCATATGTATGTGGTCGCCGGCTTCACCACTAAGCCACCCAGGCGCCCCAATATTCCACACTTGACTCTGGAATATTTCGTTGCGGGGAAATTTCATTACAGGATTTGTTGCACAGGTGACATCATGGTACCACGCTGGAATTCATTGAGCTCCTGAGAGCGACCCATTCTTTCACAAATGTTTGTAGAAGCAGCCTTCATGCCTAGGTGCTTGGTTTACACCTGTGGCCATGAACGTGATTGGAACACCTGAATTCAGTGATTTAGATGGGTGAGTGAATACTTTTGGCAATATAGTGTATATGACTTTGTTTATTCATCATAAACAAATACTGTATAATAGAAAGGCGCATCCTTTTCAAAATATATTTGTTGGTTGTTGACAGATGGAGGCGATGTTCATTCGGACTACCCCCTCTGCCTTGCAGGTATTGCAGCAGTGTACTTCATCATGGGTAAGCAAAGGTCTCTGAACTGTTTCAACTACAGCAGCAGCAGCAGTTTGAAACATGGACTTTCTATTACATAGTTTTGTTTCCAAGTATCTCAGTATCCACCTGAAAACCATCAGGGTTATTTCCTCTCACTCTGGACTGCTCCTCGAGAGCCATATAACCATATATTCTGTAACTCACAGGCTGAGTGGTACCCTATACACCCAGTAAACCGACCTCTATAGTGTATGAAAAATCAGTTTATTTCTCCTTTGATATGCTTGAGCCATCATCGACCATAATCACTGTTTATCTCCTAAACCTGACCACAGTCACTTACCATATTTTTCGGACTATAAGGCGCACTTAAAATCCTTAAATTTTCTTAAAAATCGGCAGTGCGCCTTATAATCCGGTGCGCCTTATGTATGAATTTTTTTTTGTCCTTAATTATGGTCTGCAAAATACGGTAATTAAACAGGAAAGCTGCCCCATGGAGCTTTGTTTACATTCAGTCTTTCTTAACAAAACACAGTCGACATCCCGAGCGCCTTTCCTACCTCATGTAAATGTCTGTGAATCCAGTTTTTAATATGATAACAACATCTTTTCCCAGCACAAAATCCAAGACACATTTTCCATTTAAATACCAACTGCTTGCTTTGCAATGCCTCATTTGAATGAGCCTCCCACCTGTGCACTGTGCGCTCTGCACCTGGCACCAAAATATCACACAGATGCACAGAGTGAATTCCAAGGTCAGGAAATTACCAAACAGTCAGTACTCTGCATGTGATGGTTATTGCACCACTACAAAAATTGGGTCCTTAGGGTCAAAATACTGGTCCTTGGTGTAGATAGCCTTATTCTAAAAAGGAAGAGATAACACAAACACACACACTTCATGCACAGGCACCAACCTGACACTTGATGACTGTCTGGGCAGTGTGGTGCTTTGCAGGACAGCCTTGACCAGTGAGGATTCACCTGCGCTCAGGAGTCTAGTGAGCAGGACTGTTATGCACAACAACAGAGCCCAACAAGGGAGGTGTCATGAACTGGATGTGCTGCAGATATTAATGATTAGGTGCTATCATGAAAATAGGAACTCAGTGTGGTTTGACTTAAGCAACAGTTGCTCTCGGTTTTTAGAAAGTGACATTTTGTACGCTGTTTAGTCAAAACAGTCTCTGATAAACAGTCAGCAAAGTGACAGATTGGGAAATGGATGAAAGGATGAGTGCGGAGTGGGATGAGATGAGACAGGAAGGATAAGAGGGGAGGGATAAAAGTGTGACAGGAGAGAGAAAGACAGAAGAGATAAGGGATGAAGGCTCCAAATAGAGACAGACAGATGAAAGGATGAGCGAGCAGCATGGATGACAGAATGAAGTAAGAGAGGTAAAGTGGAATGAGAAAAAAAGAGGAGAAGAGACACGAGTATGAGGGGCTGAAAGGGAAGTGAAAGGGGAGTGATGTATTTGGAAATCAAAACAAGGGAAGGGTAAACAAGGGTGAAAAAGATTACAAGAACACAACTCTAAACAGAAAAGTATTTTAACAGGTAAGGATTACATTACTGATGAGCTCGCACATGATGGACAGTATTAACTGGCTGAAAACAATTGTCAAAAAAATCTAAATGCTTTGACAGTGATTTTCACACACTTAGAATGTCTATATTATAAAATGACTGCATACAAAGCCTCCTACTTTGTATTGTAATGTAAAATATGTTACATACAAATTAATAGAAGTGAAACTGTGTGGAGGTGAGGTTTGTGACAAATCTGGCAGCAGGTGTCCACCACCTGAGGTCAGGTACACAGTGCCAGATGGTTACTCACTTTTCAGAGTAGAACGAGCCCTTTGGCAACCGATCTTCAAAATAAAACCAGGTTTTGTTCTTTGTGTCCACACAGTGCGGGTAAATTAATGTAAAGTCCTGAAACAGTTTCAATAACATTTGATTAAAAACATCAAACATTGTTCAGTTTGTTGGACTAATAAGGAGCAGGACAGTTGCATATTATTCTTTGTTGTGTACTTGCAATCACTCATTGAGAATTTGTCCTTAAATCTTAATTAGTGGCAAATATGACCAAACTCAGGCTGCTCTCTATGGTGTCTAGTTAAAAAAGAGAGAGAGAATAAACATTCTCAGAAATGTAATAAAGAACAGTAACAGTTACACTGTACAAGACAGATGCAAAGTATTGTTTTTGGACTCTTGTTTTTCAAGTCTTGACTTCAGCATTTTGTCTCCATCTTGGTGTGGAGGTGGCTGGTAGTTGCAAAGATGTACGGCACCAAAAACCTTCTTGCGAGTGCTTTGGTTGCTAGCAGATTTGCTGCATAGGCAACGTAGTTTGTCTGCAAACAGTCCCCAACTACTCACCAAGTGATTGTGAAATTGAGAAAACCATTTGAAGACCATTTGCCCTCAAAAGTTGCACCTTTTGAAATGTGTCGTTTTCAGGGTAAGGCACAACTTTTACTTTTAAGCTTTCTGATTTTTCAAGATTCACAACCACTAGTTAGTGAGTGTCGGCGTCTTCCGTGCAAACTAAAGGAGACCGTAACAATCTGCCTGCGTCTAAAACAGTCACAGCAAAGGTTTTGGTGCAGCGCCCTCTTTGTGGCCGATTTCACCCAGTGACAGCCAGCAACCTTCAGGAACCAGTCACCAACTACTAAGGGAATACACATTTTTCCCTAGCAACTGGAGGTTTCTAGGCAGTCACTGACCAGTCTCTATGCCTTTGTAACTGATGCCTTAGTCTTAAAACTCGTGATATGACCTCAGTAAACATTTACAGGTCATAATTCAAGTGAGCAGTTTGTAATTTTCTCATAGACGTCTATAAAATCAGACTTCGTTCTGCAGTCTGAGGAGTTGACCCCTACTGACTGTTAGAATTAATGCAGGTGTAAGAGTTCTGTATTGGCTTGTCAGACCTGGAGGCTTTGTCCAGTTTTTTGTACAGTCCATACAATTATCTGGGAGCAGTAATGGTGCCATAGGTTGGTTCTCCAATTCTGTCGGCTCTTTGTAAGGCCGTGTTTGAACAAACTAAGTGGACACTTAAAGTCCCCAACATTTAACAGGACAGAGGACTTAAGATAGATAAGTATCACTGTTACAATGGTATTTTACAACAAAATCAAAATTGTTCTATCTGCAATGCTACTGAGAAGGAAATGGTAAGGAGCACACAAATAGACCACCTCACATTTAAAGAAAAGTAAAACCTGAGAAGTTCAAGAGATTTTTTTTTTCATGGCTTTGTTGTACAACCAAACTTCTGTAGCAGTGCAGACTTCTACTAACCCACTGCTGGAATCAAAGACAGAGACTCGACACATGGAAACAAAGAAATGCATGACAATAAAGAGAAAAAAAAACCCCAGTGTCTTCATCCTTTCTGTCTATATCAACCACAAAAATGTTCAAACTCCCCTCCAAGTTTTCAACTACAGAAAGCCAACAGTGATTTAAGAGTGACAATAATAGAAAAGGAGCTAGATTTAAAATATCTGATGTTTATGCTCTTTTCAAATAAGACACAACAAAGGAAAGTTATTCAACAGGACGCAAAAGATAAAGGGGTTGAGTGGGATACAGTCAGTGCAGTTGCATGAAATGCCAAGTATCACATAGCTTAGGGGCCAAATGAAAATTCAAAACTCTCAGTACTCAACATTTTACAAGGTCAACTTCAGTATTCAGACAGATAAACTAAGAGGAATGGAAAGAAGGAAAGAGCAAGGACATGCATTCACAAATATTATTTTTTTTAACTTAAAAATATCAAGGAAACATGAACTACTTTGTTAGCTGACTATTGTGACCAACTGACATCACTGAAAAAGAAAACGCTACATGATCTTGATTAAATAGCTAATGTGGATAAGAAGTTGGTAGAAAAAAATGAGATTTAATATTTGCTTGTTGTGTTTGCTACTAGTGTTCGGTGCGTCTGGCAATGAACTAAAGTTTAATTACATTATAGAAACAGTGGCAACAAAGTTACATGTTTACTCCCAAGCTCTCAGGTTACAACATCACAAACATCAGTGCAAATTATATAACATCATTATCCACACTGAAGATAACATTTGAAATGAATGCAAATCAAATGTTTATGTTGCTGATGTGAAAGGAGCATGCACACGAGAAAGATGAGCGCAGCTGGTGACCTGGGGAGCTGAGATCGCTTTCATAGAAAATGCGGAAAATGCAGGTTTATTACACACGTGGCTGACAAGAAGTTCATTTGCGTTTGAAAAACAAACAAAAAAAACCGAACGCTCGCTCATGTGGAGAAGTTGTTATTGTGTTGAGAAGGAGTGTCTTTCAGCCAGTGACTTTGCGAGGCAAGCTAAGTTTGATTTAATACGCTCTCCATCACTTATTCATGCAAAACCCACAAACACGGTGGTGATTTGTTTGGGTGTCAGTTTGTTCCATTTCTGACGTGAGCTAGACTGTCAGCAGAATGGATCAGGCTCTGTTTCTGTTTTAAACTATTAATCCTGGCCTGTCTTTGTGCTTTCACCTTGTCAGATTTACACAACAGAAACCAAACCAGCTTCTCTTTGCTTCCCTTCTCCGCCTTAACCTTTCGCTGCTGCCCAAAACAAAACAGTTTCTAGTCACAGTGTAGTCACTTTGACAAACTCGCGGTGAAATCTGACACTTTCATGTTACTCAGGTGTTCCTTCTACAGATTTTCTCTCTGTTGATAACTGTGGGATTTTTTTTTTTTTTTTTGTCCTCATGTAGCAGAGTTGTTATGCTGCTTTACTCTTTCTGTCAGCTCTGCTTTCCCACGCTGTCAAACTGTCCTTATCCTCAATTCTGTCGTCATCATTCTGATCCAGTAATCTTCATTTTGCCTTCTCTGAGCCAATCAGTCTCTGTTCCAAGTTCAGAACTCATTGCTATTTTGTCATTCAGCCTGTCAGGCTGATATGCAATCATCCTCTTCCCAATCTCCACCTCATCCTGGATATTTAGAGTCCCATCAAAAGTCTCCATCTGCTTCACCGCATCACCAATGTCTACAGACTCTGGGGTCCTGTTCTTTCTCCTACTATTGTTCAGGACACAACTTTTGCTATGCTGGTTCATCAGTCTAAAAGTCAAAATACTGTCAAAACATCACACACTCCATTTCTTTGTAAGTGGGCAAACTTACAGAATCAACAGGGGATACAAAATAATTATTTCCCCCACTGTACAACCAACATGTGCGAGCTAAATGCAAAGGAGTGTGTGATGTCTAATTTTTATGGTAGTTTCATGTTAATGGCGCGAGACAGAATATCAACCAAAAATCCAGAAAAAAAACCACATTACATAATAGTTACTGTATAAATTGATTTGCATGTCATTGAGTAAAATAAGTATTGCCCACGGGGTACACAGATTCCAATCGATCAATGAATCAATTGCTTCCATCCCAACCTCTCCAAAGAGCTGTCAAGGAAATGTCAGGAACAAGAGTGTAGACCTGCACAAGGCTGGAATGGGCTACAAGACCATCAGCAAGAAGATTGGTGATAATGATGACAACTACTGGTGTGATTATTTGGAAATAGAAGAAATATAAAATGACCATCAACTGCCCTCAGTCTGGAGCTCCATGCAAGAGTTTGGTGAAGATGATCATGAGAAAGGTGGCAGATCAGCCCAAAACTACACAGGAGGAGCTTGTTAATGATCTGAGGGCAGTTGGGACCACAGTCACCAAGAACACCACTGGTAACACACTACGCTGTAATGGATTGAAATCTTGCAGCATCAACAAGGTCCCCCTGCTCAAGAAGGCACATGCATAGGCCCATCTTAAGTTTGGCAGAGAACATCTAAGTGATTCAGAGAATTGAGCTCTTGTCATCAGATTGACCCGCCCTGTTTGGAGGATGAGAAATGCTGAGTAGTACCCAAGGAACACCAACCCCACAGCCAAGCACAGAGGTGGAAACATTATGCTTTGGGGCTGTTTTTTGCAAAAGGTACAGGATGACTTCACTGCATTGAGGGGCCAATGGACGGGGCCGTGTACCATAAAATCTTGGACAAGAACCTCCTTCCCTTAACCAGAATTCTGAACATGGTTCATGGATGGGTCTTCCAACATGACAATGATGCAAAACATGCTACCAAGACAACAAAGGAGTGGCTAAAGAAGAAGCACATTAGGTAATGGAATGGCCTAGCCTGTCTCCAGACCTCAATCCTGTAGAAAATCTGTGGAGGGGCATGAAGCTTCAAGTTGCCAAGTGGCAGCCAAGAAACCTAAAGGATTTAGAGAGTTTCTGTAAAGAGGAGTGGGTCAGGATCCCTCCTGAAATGTGTGCAAACCTTGTTACCAACTACAAGAAAACATGCAAATCATTGTATAACTTTATGTAATGTGTTTTTTCTGGATTTTTTTTCTCCTAAAATGAAACTACTATAAAAATGAGAGACTGTTCATTTCTTTGGAAGTGATCAAACCTACAAATTCAGCAGAAGATAAAAAAAAAAATTATTTCCCCCACTCTATGCATTAATGGTGTTTTGTCTACATTTCCTGCTACGTGTACTGACTTTATTATATAGCGAGATGATAGTGATAGCATCTCCTCCACCACATAACCACAAACACTTGAGTAACCTGATGTGGTTTCAGAGCTGTAGCACTAGCATCATTCTTATTCGTCTTCTCACCGGGCCACACCACCAGCACTGTGGACCTTGTAGTATTTCTTCAAAATGTGAAGCAGAATTCCTTTAGCAACTTACAGGCACTCAGTGTCATCCCTGCACAAATACTGCAAATTTTTCCGTAAAATAAATGCCCTCACTGATGTTAACATGCTCAGTGATGCAACCACAGGTTTGGCTATATTCTGCTCAAGCTGCAGCCTCTGGGATTTGAAAATGAAGTTGTTGCAGAGGTGCAAAAATCTCCAGTTGATGCTGGTTCCAAAAAGGTGGCATAATGGTGGAGTGGTTAGCATTATTACCCCACAGCAAGAAGGTTCCTGATTTGAATCCCTGTGCCTATGTATCTTTCTTCTGGGTTCTCCAGTTTTTTCCAACAGTCCAAACACATGCAAGGTAGGTTAACAGTAGTTTAAGTGTACAGAATAAATGCTTTATTAATATATGGTTGACCTGTGACTTATACTTAAAAGTGCTTTAAGTGGTCAGTATGACTGGAAAAGAGCTATATAAATGTGAGCACATCTACATTACTGTAGATCACAATAGGAAGCGAACTGCCATACACACCCATGTTAAAATGGGCAACTAAACTGCATTTGAAAGCAGCCTGGTACAAAAAATGGCATTTGCTTCTATGGATAATTTCCCCCTTCATAACAAATGAACAGTGGGTAATCTTTTTTCCATAACTCAGTCATTTGGATGCTGGTAAGGCTTAAAGTTGGGGGCATGCCCGGATTCCTCTCCCCTCCCCCTGGCCTCAACTCCACTCACTCGAAACACTGAACTGGACTTCTTCACAATGTTTTTGCTGCTGGTGCCTTTTACAGCATATTTAATTTTAAACAGCCTGTCACAAGGTTTGTGCTTCAGTTTTAATAAGTAAAATTCTAATATTCTATAAGTTTATTAGGTGTTAGCACTCCACCACTTCTGACTTAAAAAAAAAAAAAAACCCTCATGGCAACAGCCAAAAATGCTAATGCTGAGGCTTCAAAATGCAGATTCCTGAAACCAGTGGGTGGTGGCACAGTGACTGTGTCCATCTTTTACGTACAGTCTGTTTCAACTATGCTGCTGCTTGCCAAGGAGTTTGAGGGAGACAGAATCACAGAGAACTGGGGATTATTTAATTTTGTTGTAACAAAAGGAACATGGAAATGCAGTAGAATATTTATCAGTAAGTAAATAAATTGATTATATATGTCTATATACTTACACAAAAGTCTTACTCAGCTTAACACAGCATTAATCTACACTTTGGTCAAATATAGTGATTGAGTATATTATTTTTGTTTAGCATTACGTCGAACAGGACCAAGCGGTTATTCTCTAATGCCTTAAATCATTAAAAACCTTTTTGTCATTTTAGCAGGTAATTATTACCTTGTTAGTCATCTCCCACCAACATTCCCACTTTGTTCCACTGCAGACCCAGAAATAAGACAAGTCACACTAACTTCAAATTGTCTGTGACAAAACAGGGACGAGACAGGCAGACGCCGAGATGAGGAAATGAGAACACGCGTTTGACAAGTAAAACTGTCACAAGCCTTCTGGGATTGAGCCTTTTGGCAAATAAAGGTGTGGGAGGGTGTAAACAAGTGTAGCTGAACGGAGAAGCAGTTAAGCACTCAAACAGGCATATATATAATCACACAATTTGAACATACATTCATATATCTGTATATACTCATGTGCCTAGTGATGCACCTGCATGCATGTTCACATAAGGAAAGATACGACAACAAAGCGAATGGCGTCCTAAGACCAAAGTACTCGTAGCAGAGTCAGAACTGAATAAAAGCAGAAAAGAAGACATTGAGGAAAAATGGAGGCAAATGAAAGACGCGCCCATGAATACAAGCGTACGCACACACAAGCTCATGAATACACAGAAGTGCCAACAGGTGACAGCATGATTGATTTATAGATAGATTGGTGGTTGTGTCTCAGCTGTTAGAGCCATCTCATCCCAGTGGATGGAGCGCGATGCACCAACACAGCTGGGAACAGGCGGAGGTAAACAGGTGATCAGGGCGAAAACAGCGCAGAGATAAATATCGAGTCACCGGGATAAGAAATGGAAACCCGTAAAGGCGATGGAGCAATTAGAGGTGGGGAAATGGAGCAGAAGAAAGCAAGGAAGAAATAGGTGGTGTGAAGGGGACGCAGTGAAAATGGATGATGTTGTGTATCTCTGTGCACAGAAGCTATTGTGTGTTTTCATTTGCTTTAGTGTGATGATTAACAGGAAACTTTAGGATGTGTGCGTTTGCACATGTGACTATAACAATACAAGTCTGCCGGAAGGCCCTCATTTGACTGCTCTATATAGATGCATTCATAAAAAACAAACAAGCAAATGATAAACCGTTTGATCTCTCTGCGGGCCAAGGCCATGGTGGTGTCATGTTGCAGTGAAAAACAAGAATCCATAAGAAACTGGTGACTGCATTTTAGGAATAACAAAGCAAAACTAACAGGGAGCTCTGAGATCACAGACACCTGAGTCAAATATAGAGGTCATTAGCAGGACTCTGGAAAACTTGAATGCATACTGAGGAGGTAATTCAGCCATTTGATTCAGGTGTGTTGGATCAGGGACACATCTAAAACCTGCAGGACACCGGCTCTCGAGGCCTGGATGTGAGGATCCCTGTTCTAACCACATTAACATCAACATTAGTTTCTCCTAATTTTTCTCCTATTTTAAAATGACATGTATTTGTTAAGATATGTAATTGCCCAAGCTGGACAGAGCCACAAATTGGGTAAGATTTTAATCCGCCTTTTAACATTTTGAGTTATTCTGCTAACAAGAAAACACAAAAACCAATTGATTTTTTTTTTTTAAAGCAGAGATTGAAAAGAAAAGATGAAATGGCAATGAAACCATAACTGACCCTGAACTGCGTAAGTGGAAGAAAATGGATGGAAAAGTTTGAAGCAAGCCCATTTTTAACCTTTTTGTCTAATTAATGAGAGACTGAAATGCAGTGAAATGATACAGATTCACAGAACACTACTTAGCCAGTCACGGTACAAAAGATTTAACAGGAATCAAAGAAAGCTGATAAAAATCGTGGGGAAATGAAGAAAAGCATTTAAAGCATTCTGGATCACCCAGTTGTTTGTAGCTGTGAATCCATTAAAATTTAAACAGAAGAGGGGGTTTGGCATAGATCCATGCTCTTAGGTGGACAGAGGCCTATTATTCAGCAGGTATTGATCTATGCACATCTCTGTGTGTTGTATGCGTGTGTGTGTGTGTGTGTGTGTGTGTGTGTGTGTGTGTGTGTGTGTGTGTGTGTGTGTGTGTGTGTGTGATG
>JASGAU010384618.1:3781-24418 GCA_030220045.1 Australoheros facetus | reverse complement strand
AGATTATCTGTGTTCTGTGACTTTCATTAAATTAACACATCATCTGTACACCCAGCCACTTCTGGTTTTGAAATATTCATGTTAATATTTCACAGTTCTTGTGTACACCAGACCATTATTCATAGGTCTGTTTTTGCAGGGTTGCTACCATTCCCTAAAGTAACTGCCTCATCTCTAAAAATGCTGTCAAGTGCTCCAACTATGTCAAGCTAAATGGTTTTTCCCCTACACCAGCTACCTTCTTACACTTTCTCTAAAAAGCATTTCTATTATAGCTGTATTGGTAGAATAGAAGTATAAAAAGTGTGCTGGATTGTTTGGAGTAGCACAATAGATGTGGACAAATCTGGGAGGTTAAAGTTCATTTTCAGAAACTAAGCCAAGTGATGAGCCAAGTGTGGTGTGTTTGGGTATAGGTGGGTGTTTTGGGGGGCGGCTCATTATTTACTGAATTTAAACTATTTGCATGCAGTCATGATGAAAAATATCAAGTGTTTAGTCTTGCATGGGATAAATGCCCTTTGTGTAGCCATGCATAAAAGCAATGCATTTAATAATGTGTGAAATGGGTTGTGCTGAATTGACAAGTGATCCCTGTTTAAAATCAGTGTAGAGCACAGCCTACTTGGGTGATTGAACATAAACAAGGTTTGATAGGTTGCATATTTAGTTGAGCGAGTGTGAAGGCAACACTCAAAGTAATTTGAGAGCAAGGAACTAAAGGAAATGTTTTGTTTGAAATCAGCCTGCCCCTGTGAAACGATTTGAAGTACTGCAAGATCCTGATTCATGTGTGCCGCAGTTAAAACGTAGGTTTTGATTCAGAAAACAATAGAAACACTCCAGCTTTGAGCAAGAAAACAATTTGCTGTGGGCCCTTTGAGTCACTTAAGAATCAGGTTATTTTTTTCTTTTTTAAAGGCAGGGAAACAGCAGTTGAATATTTTGTTAAAATATGTTATGCAGGTAATTCAGCCCCTTACCTGGATTGGATCACCTGTATTTATTTGGCTGTTTTTGACTGACTTGCAGAATTTCCCACAGCCATTTAAACCCATGGCTTCATGCTGCACAACTTGTCTGTTATGTGTAAATGCTGAGACACCAAAATTGGTGTGTGTGTGTGTAGTTTCATTTTGATGTTTAAAAGAAGCCAGAGCTTGATCCTCTCTGAACAGACTTCATTTAAGAACCTCCTCCAAACTATCAGGTTAGACCCCCTCCCTTTGCAAAGAAGTCATTATTTAATTTTATTTTAAATGTGATCAGTTTCTTTATCAGGCTACTGTCATTGGCTCTTAGGGAAGCTGTAATTAAACAATTAAAGTGCTTGCTACCTTGGCTAATTAGAAAGCCTTCTGTTTACGTCAAAGATTTTTGGAAAAGTAGTTGTAAAACAGCTGAGTGATCATCTGCAGAGGAGGAATGGCTTATTTGATTCAGAGTTCATAATTTCACAAACACTAGTGAAGGTTATGAGTGATCTCATGGCTTCTGATGGTGTTTGTCCTGCTAGACCTCAGTGCAGCCTTCAGCACTGTTGTTCACAACATTTTAACAAGTTACTCATGGAGTTCAGCAGGGATCTGCATTCATTTTTACCACAGCACTGCATGCAGGAATGTCTTAAACATATAAAGGCCTAGATGACCTTTACTTTTGTACTTTTAAATTGGAACAGTACTGAGGTTTTTGTATTTGGCTCTCACAATCTTAGAAACATCGTGTCTAACGAGATACTTAGTGTGAATGGCATTACCTTGGCCTCCAGTAACAATGTGAGGAATCTGTCTTTTTGACTAGGACACGTCCTTCAATATACACACTAAACAAATATGTAGGACTGCTGTCTTTCATCTGTATAATACTTCTAAAATTAGAAACATCCTGTCTCAGAGTGATGGAGAGCTAGTGTGTGCATTTGTTACTTCAAGCCTGGATTATTGTAACTGTTTGAGGTTGTTCTAAAAGCTCCCCAAAGAGCCTTCAGTCAATGAAAAACACTGCAGTGAGCACTGACAGATTAGGTCCTCTTCGCTGGCTCCCTGTTAAATCTAGATTTGAATGTAAAAATCCTTCTTGTCACATAGAAAGTGTTGAATAATCAGGCCTCATATCTTAAAGATCTCATAATATCAGAGAATCCCAATAGAGCGCTTCGCACTCAGGCTGTGGTTCCTGGAGTTTCTGAAGTTGAATGGGAGGCAGAGGCTTCAGTTTTCAGGTGCTCTTCTGTGGAACCAGCTCCCGTTTTTGGATTCAGGAGACAGACGCCCTCTTTTATAATTAGGATTAAATCTTTCCTTTTAAGGATGTCTTATTTCACCCTGAACCATTGCGTTCATAGTTATGCTGTTATAGGCTCAGGCTGCTGGGGGACTTCTCATGATATTGAGCATTTCTCCCTCACCCACCTCTCTTCACTGCCCATGGGTTTATGTTTACTGACTACTGCATGCCAGTAAACTGTCATCTTCCTCAAATAGGTTTTATTCTGGTCTCTCTGTGCTTTTTTTGGATTGTTTTTGTTGTTTTTTTTCCCTTCTCTCCTCTTTCCCCTCAACCGGTCACTCCGTGAGCCTGGTCCTGCTGGAGGTCTGAAAGGGAGTTTTTCCTCCACACCATTGCCAAGTTTTTGCTTACAGGGTATCATCTGCTTGTCAGGGATTTTCACTCTTAGTTGTAGGGTCTTGACCATGCAATACAAAGTGATTTGAGGTGACAGTTGTGATATATGAATAAAATTGAGCTGAAGGACAGTTTCACCATCCTCCTCTAGCAAAACAGTACTTAAATGAAGTCTGCTGCACCAAAGTCTAAAAGATCAGTGTGGCTATTTTGTGTAATTATATATTTTTGTTAAAATAGAAATGCAGCATGTCAAAGAGCATGCTTAAGCTGGATTTCCATGTTGGTAATTGTGTACATGTACATAAGCAGCCCTGCCTTAAACAAATGAGAGCTCAGAAAAGGGCATTAAGACCTACTGTTGAGCTGTAGTTTCTATTGGTGCAGAAGTTCATTAATTACCAATTTAATATACAAGCTGCACTTTTGATTTGAAAATAAGCTTTTAAAGTAATGCCTTTTATCTTCTGAAGGGCACTTGAATTGGTGCTTAATAAAGTGCCCTTAATGTTATTCAGAAGCTTAGTTATTTCTCGGGAACGTTTCTCGTTTTCAGCAATGCATAAAACCCTATCCCCTCCAGACTGTGTTGCTTTTGTCTCTCCCTTGGCCCTTTGGCAATGGATTTAAGCCAGCCTACATCTGTGTGCTGCTGCTACATCAGATGTTGAGTAATCACCAGAGAGATGCATGCTTCCTCTTTGCTTTAAATGTTCACGCTTTGGCTGCTGCTGCAGAAAGCAGCTTAGACTGTGTCATTTTCCTCCCACTATGGACAGCACTAGCTCTGTACTGGAAGCTGGGCGCAGCTCTCTGAAAGTGTAACCCAGCACGTCTCCTCTGCTTCTTAATGACAGCTGAAATCCAGCAAGTAGTTTGTTAAAGGGCCTCTTGGTTTTATAGTGGATGTGAAGGATCTTAGATCCTCCATAGGAAGGTGTCACAACAGCTTTGCATGCTCATATGCAGCATGTGTAGTGGAACATTGTACAGCAAGCACTTTGCCCTCAGGGCTTAAGTAGATGTGTCATTTTTACCAGCTCATTTCAAAGACTTGACTTATTTCTCCTGGTGATGGCATTCCCTGACTTGGAAGATGAACTTAAGTTTATGAACTTGACTTGATCATAGCAGAGTAAGCAGTGACTCAGTGGTAAGATGGATTAAGATTGTATGGATGCATATAGCTGAGCTGCATAGAAAAGCAACCTAAATATATTTCATAGTTGATTGTTTCATTGTACACAAAATTCAGTATGCTTTAAGTTATGATTCAGCTTTTTTTTTTTTTTGTTGTTTTTTTTGGTACAGCAGAGAAACTAAAAGATCACTGACATTTGTCACTTGAAAAAATGCTTTCAGTATTGACAGTAATTAGAGCATTATTATATTAAGATATATATTCACTTTACTAGCTCTGTGGTTTCAGTTTTAAAGCTGTGCAGAGTAATGAGTTATTCATATAAATAGCTCTGCCTTCTATTCACTGTAGCAATGCATCAATGATGACGACTTACTGATGCAAGGAAGCGTCACCACATGCTAAGATAAATGTGTCCATTCTCACAACAAAATGTACTAATATTTTAATTAACATTTTCTTATTAATGTTTAGATGACTTTAAGTTACTTACTGTGACTAAATCAAAATAATTGCATATGGAGCAGTGAAACGTAATTTGCCTGTGGAGCCGATCCCAGCTGCCACAGGGTGAGAGGCAGGGTACAGCCTGGACAGGTTGCCAGTCTGTTGCAGGGCTAACACACACACACTCAAACATTCACACCTATGGATAATTTATAATCACCAGTTAACCTAACCCCACTAACTGCATGTCTTTTAACTGTGGGAGGAAGCAAGAGTACTTGGGGAGAACATGCAAACTTCCCACAAAAAGGTCCCAGCCAGATGGTGGATTCGAACCCAGGACCTTCTTTCTGTGAGGCAACAGTGCTAACCACCATGCTGCTTCACTGATATAACTAATCAAAATACAGTTTAATGGTATGAGTCTCACTGCCAAAGATCTAAATTGTTTCCCATTTTTAAAAAACTTTCAGATACAATTTAATATGGTGAAACTGCATGAGATGGTGAACTTGACCGGCAGGGAAATTGCAGAGAATCCCAGTATGTGGGTGGAGGAAATTGAATTGCCTCTGTGCACATAGAGTGGGTGTCAATCTATTGTACATTTTAGAGATAAACTGCAGAGGGAGGGGAAGACATTGAGCCTCGGCTACTTCACTCTGTCGTGGATGAGTTGGTGTGAAAGCAGCAATTGCTTGTCATTTTTAATTTAAAACACATTTGTCAAAGAGCCTGTTTGATAAATTTACCATAAGTTGTAAACAAACTAGATATTTGTTGGAAATGGTCTTGACCTGTGTACGCTGCTAGATATGAAATAAGTGTTTATTTGGGGGGTAAAACCACATTTATGCCATTTTAAATGTAAAATCCCGCTTTTGTCCATATATTCATTCTTTGTTTCATGTGACATTAATTTTTTTTTTTTGTTTGTTTTTGTTTTTTTGGGGTTGCAGGGCAGAGCCTAGGCTATGGATTTGTGAATTATGTGGACCCAAAGGATGCAGAAAAGGCCATCAATACCTTAAATGGCTTGAGACTTCAGACCAAAACCATCAAGGTAAGCTATATCTGCTACCCTTCTTGACAAGTTTCCAAAATCTGACACTTCCCGCTGATATCTGAGTCTGTAGGTTGGAGTCGAAGCATAATGAGGCTTGAGCAGTGTGGGGTGTAAAGGGAGCCTATTGTTAATCTGGGCACATGAGGCTTTGCTTGGGCTTCTAGTAGAGCAGAACTGTTTCTATGGTTGCATGTGCTGTAGCGCTGCTGTATGCCTTTACAGGGAGGTGGCTGCCATTAGCATTCATCAGGCAATGTAGCACTCAATGTGCTGGTGGAAAAACACATTGGCTTCATATAGTGCTGCAGGATTTGTGGATGGTGGAGCCAGATTGTTAGATGTGATACTTCTTTTTGCAGTGGCCTTGCAAGGAGCTAGCCATCACCTATCAGGCAGAATGGCATTAGAGAGTTTCTGTGGGCAAAATCATATTTTGTGATAGAAAATTGATGTTTGAAAAGCACCAGATTTGTAAGCGGTACCCTTGATTATTTAACATTTCAATATTGTGCAGATGTGGCATGTCATGACAGTGGCAGATGCACTGTTATGAGCCATACTGCTTCATTTTCACAAATCAGAGCCCATCTTTCTCTCCATGTCGCTGCCTGTCTCAGTTCATACCCCCTGAAAGTAGAACATGGTAACATTTCCTTATGTATCACACATCCAAAATTCTCTAGCTGCTCTGTCAGAAGTGCAAATAAACCCTAGTGAAGAAGAGGAATATACTTGGCAAATATTAGCATCAAATGAAGTGTGAAGGTTAGACTGTGATGGAGTCAGGAGGAAGCGAGACTTGTCTGGCTGTTGGGCAGAGCTTTAGCTTTTTACAGTCCCTTTATCAGCCTTCCCTTCAGGGTTTGTTGGTACAAGGCAGCTTTTGAGGTGTGGTCACCTTACCTTTTTATTTTCATGTAATCACTGCGTAAGAATACAGAGACACGTCTGACAGTAAATAGAGATGTGGTGCTGTGAAGTCTCAAACCAATAACCTGCAGCCACTGAATGAGGGAATGACGAGACACACTGTTCTTTCTGTCTCTGATTCTCTCGTGCACTCCTTCATAAAACCATCCTCAAACAATTCTTATCACATCAGCTCCAAAATTTAGGCTGTGTTGGTTCCTGCAGATTATCAGACAAATCTCAACATGACTGAAAATGAGAGGGTACATGGAGAAAAATGAATGACTACTGAGGGGTGTAATGATGTATTGATCCACATAACCTGGTAGAGAACTATTGAGTCTACCTCTCTTCTATTACTTGTCGGGGTTTATAGATGAATGTTTATTTATGCCTTGTATTTATCTAGCCTGCTGCTGGAGACTCTTCAGATATATCCTGATTTTAGAGTCAGCAAAACCTCTTGATTAGTTCAGATGAGATTTAAGAGGCAGCCAAACTGTCTATAGCAATTTTTAACACACGGGTTCTTTTTTTTGTTTGGTTTTTTGTTTGAACATGAGCTGTCTAGAAAGGCCTGATGTTTGAAATTATTGGGATTTTGAGCGGAGAGACAGAAGTTAACTTTGTGAACAGGCTAGTTTATCACTGTCCATTCAGTCCAAAAAAAAAAAATCTATGGTTTTGCACTGAGGAAGGAAAAGTTGCAGGAAAAAAGTTGACAATGCATTACCTCAATGTTGCTGAATCCAAGTGACAACAATTAAATGTTTAGTCTTTTATTTGCACTTTAACAGCCGTGTACTGTTTATTAGAAACCAGCAGGTAATTTCTGCAGTGTGCACACCACTTTTTTTTCCTCAGACCTTGTCTTTGCTCTCAACTGCATAATGGAGTTCCTCAGCTTAAGGATAAACAAGTTTTGCTCAATTTGTAACACTTTTAAAATTTAGCATACTGGTTTTGATCCAAATTGTTCCACATGGAACAAATGTGTTTTGAACATCTGCATTGTGAAAAATGTTTACGTCTCTTTGTGTGCATGAGGAGAGCAAAAGACGGGGTGTATATAGATAATTTAACATTATCTATATTCAAACATCTACAAGTCGATGGAGCAGCACATTTTGGCGTGGATATTTGCTGGCTTTAATGGGAGCCTCAAATTTGGCCGTTGCTCTCAGTCCCAGTTGTTGGACAATACCACACACAGTAACATGGTCTGCAAAAGATGGCGTATTCAAGTTTATCACGTGATGCGCGGGATGTCGGTGTCAGATGTCGTGGGCTTCAGGTCCACTTGGTGTGAGTTAGTTGGCATTTTCTTTGCTGTGAATGGTTTACAGCATGAATGACCTACCCTGCATGTGCTTAAACTGGCTGTACTGTTAACATACTAAGGCCATGTCAATTGTTTCCACCTGTAGGTTTCTTATGCTCGTCCAAGCTCCGCCTCCATCAGAGATGCAAATTTGTACGTCAGTGGCCTGCCAAAAACTATGACTCAGAAAGAACTGGAGCAGCTCTTCTCTCAATATGGACGCATTATTACCTCACGCATTCTGGTGGACCAGGTGACTGGTGAGTATAACGTGACCGCTTTCCCTCCTTTATATTTTATTTGTTCCGTCTTTACTTTGCCACTTTCCTCCCTGCATTTCCCTTGTGACTGCCAGCAAAATGACAAAACCAGGACTAAGAAATGCATCAGAGGTGGTGGTGGTACAAGGTTCCCAAAAATACAATTTTCCACAAGACGTGTTCATAAATATGCATAGATGGAATATAAAAATGAGTATAAAGTAGCAGGACTCGATGCTTCATAATTTCTTCCCCTTCAGTCTCCCTTCTGCCTGCACTTACTTCTCTTGCTTTCCCTTTTCTCTTCCCATCCCCAAGGTGTACGCGCAATGCCTGTTTTTTATGGCAAGAAATGAAATGCATTTAGAGCAGTTATATTCTCCATTCCTCAACTGTCACACAGAACCCTTATGAAACACTAATAAACAGAATCCTTCATTGGGACATTTCCCAGTGGTTATGTCCCAGTGTACTGCTGAAGCTTATTCCTTCTGGCATGTGTTATGGGAATGGCTGTCTTCATAGTTTTCAAACACAAAACCACTTGTTCGTTGTGAATTCACTGTTCGTCTTACCTTCAATCAATCAATCAATCTTTATTTCGAACATGGTCATGTTTCTAAAACTTCTAGGGTCACTAATTGCTTTACAGTAGTGATTTACCCTAAAAGCAGTGCCCTGTACTTTTATATGAACATTTTTTTTTCTTCTTTCCCAATGGTCCACCCAAATAAACTCAGGTTTTACCGCAACGATAGATCATTAGTAAACATGGTAGTCAGGAGAAGCTCGGTATGACTGACCTCAAGTTACTGGGCTCTCCTCAGGTGTTTCGAGAGGAGTCGGCTTCATTCGTTTTGATCGACGAGTTGAAGCTGAGGAGGCCATCAAGGGTTTGAACTGTCAGAAGCCACCTGGTGCCACTGAACCCATTACAGTCAAGTTTGCAAACAACCCGAGCCAGAAGACCAGCCAGGCACTGCTGTCCCAGCTCTATCAGTCGCCCAATCGAAGGTACCCAGGACCCCTTGCACAGCAGGCACAACGCTTCAGGTAAAAGGGGCACACCAAAAAAATTAATGCTGCTAGTGAAGTTGATTTTTGTTGACCCTCTGAGGTTTTTGGACATTAGCATTTAAATTGTCTCATGGCAGTGTTGTAAAAATATTCTGTGTTGGAGCTCATCACTCTGGCAGAATATATCATCCCCATATTCACACTCTTGACTTTGCCGTGTTGCTCCTGTTGCAGAGGTAGGCTTACCACACAACTGTGGATTTAGGCAGATTTTGACAAATGTGGAAGTGAGATGAGCAATGACTGAACAAATGTGCAAATTAATCCAAAAAAGTGTTAATTTTCAGCGTGCTGACTGATGTCAGTGGCTGTTAAAGCTGCCACCATGTTGGTCTAATTGACCCTTTTTTTATATGAACTGTAAGTCTCCTGTTGGCTGTTGTGACTAGAGGTTCTTTCAACATTTTCAACCAATAGTAGGTGCCGGCAAGTCCAGGTTAATGCTGCTGGAAAACGATGGCCACGTAGTGAGTGGGTGAAATTGGGCAAACTTGAGGTAGCGTTATCATAAAAAAAATCCTGGCCCCATAAAATAATTTTTTAAATGATTGTAAAAGAGCATTTAATTCTCCTTCCTGTTGTATAAAATCATGCGAGTTGGTGTATCCTTTGATTCTCAAAGACGTGAAAAGTCAATGTTCACTCGCTCCCTCCTGATTGTACTGCGCCAGAGGACGGACCGTCTTCAGAAATCCTTCTGCGCTCTGTCACCAGTGACTTTAGGCAATGTTTACAAATTTCATATTCATCCACAAAACACCAGCTCTCGATACATACCTACTTTGCATAGGACAAAATTTTAGGGAGAAGTGAAATTTCAGTTTTTAATCTCAAAATATGATGTGAATGATTTTAAAAACCCATATAAATCTGGTACCAAAATAAAGCACAAGAAACCGTCTTTTTAAAATTTACATATCAATACCATTGAATCAGCGGCGACAGAGCGCGATCGTTTTTAAAATGAGTCCCTGCTTAAACGTTTGCTTCAACGGGAGCCGTAACCTACGTTACCGTGTGGCCGTGTCCCGGTGTTTCACACGTGGCGAGGCCGATGCAAACAAATCAAATTTGGGGACTGTGCTGACATTTTTAGATGCTATGATTGTGATTCTCGCACCAATAAATCCAAAAACTGCAGCGTAAAAGTAGCCAGAAACCCACGGGTGGAACTGATGGTGCTGAGCACGTCACAGGTGTACGTCAGGTTTTGTGACTGTTACGGTATAGGATGCAGGAAGGTTTGTGGTTATGGTGTAGATTTCCTGCTGAAGCATAAATCAAGATGGTACTAACAATGATGGGAGATTACCCTTACAGGCCAATTTTCATAGGCTTCTTCCAAAAACTGATATGAAAGATGAAGTGAGGGCAGAAAAATGTCTTAAGCATATTTAGATGTTAATATCTTAAAGGTTTGGTTTTCTAACGGCTTCAAAAAAAAAAGGCTCTCTCTCCTTACATGTTTAATTGAGTAAATGGTTGTTTCCAGCTTCAGCTGTGCACATTTTGTGTAGGGAGCTTTCAAAAATGCCATTTTGTCCAAAACATCACAGGGGCAATTGGCCAGGAAGGCATTTTTGTCAAGGCCATAACTTTTATAAATATTCCTTCTTGTTAAGTGATATTTGAGTTATGTACAATAGAGGGTATGACTGACAGGGATGCAGACACAAACCATGGCTATCTGGTTTTCTTTTTTTTGGTGCACGGCGGCCTAAACACGACTTTTTCAGCAGCTTTACCAAGGTGCAGGCGGGGGGTTACTTTGATGTGCGAAAGCTCAAACACCATTTGAGATACTGGGCTGAAATTTTGTGTCTATATTTGGTGCGTTCTTGATTTCAGTAAAGCAATTTTCCCCATTATATTTTGATTTCCAGTACCTACTAAGAGAAATGTAATGGTGTTGGTTTGATTGGAATATCAGACTTTAATCATGGTGGCAGAGCCTTTACTCATCTGTCATCCTGTCAAAATGCATCAACTTCCTGAAAAACTTTTCTAATAAAATGAATTTGTCCGGTGTTTGTTTTTTAAGGTTGGACAATCTGCTGAACATGGCCTATGGAGTCAAAAGGTAAATTGACTTCTTTAGTCTGCCTTAATTAATCATGAGGGAAATTCAGAGCTAACATGAGGGAAGCTGATGGGATACATTTTGTTGTTTATTTCCTGAGCTCGATGGCAGTATTGTGTAGGTAGTTAACACTGCATAAAGTGGCACTGATTCAATATGAGAGTGCTGATCAAAGCAAATGCTTTTCTGTGCATCCACAACAAATATACACAATGCAGTTGGTGTGGGTGAGTCAGGCTGTTTGTCTTCACAGTAAGTCATGGTGTAAATATTTAGCAACTGTACAAGATGCCTAAAGGCAGACCTGTATATGGTTGGAGGGCCAGGGAGACAGTGAAGGGTGTCACTAAAGACTACCTGCTCCTCTTACCTGGAATAGTCACATTCCCCCTCCCTTATTCCCTGAGCCTGTTGGTAGGAATTTGGAATAAAAAGCATTTTTCTCAGGTTCTGATTTGAGGCTGACATTTTGAGTTGATCTTTTACTGGTTAATATTTGTGCTTTGTTTTCCCAATTCTAAATCCATAAATAACACGACATTCAACTGTGGCTGTAGGTTTCTAACTTGGAACTCTTTCATGATGTCTTGCACCTTAATCTGTGTAATTGAGTATTTATTACTTTAATTAGAAAGCACAGCATGTGCTTCTGCTCAGCTGGTGTGTTGGAGAGTCTGAAGTGCAGCGCCTTGAACAATGTAATATTGAGTTACTGCATCAGTCTCTGTATTTAAGGGGCCATTAATGACTGTTGTACTGGCCAGGCATAGCATGCACATTTTTTTAATGTGCACCATAAACTTGTTCAGGTGTTTGTGCTTTAAACTTAACTCCAAGTGTGTTTTTTAAAATAAGGATAAAAGCGGGTGATGGTGATGCAGTGAAGCGCTTTAATCTAGAGCTAATGTCACAACATGTGATAGATTAAAGCACTGTCTGCCCCGCTTGTCTACATAACAAAGGGCAGACTTTTACAATCTTACTTGCTATTGCACAAAATTGCACGCTTGTATTTTGAGCTTCATGCTCTTACCTTGATCTATTATGGACAGGCCTGTCCTGTTTTAAACTTTGTTGCGTCAGACGTCTTTCAGGATTTACCAGTTTGTCTCAGTTCAGTTTTAGAAGAATGTCTTCCTCGTGTATGATTGAAGTCCAGTTCCCTGAAAGCTCAAAGAGCCATCACCAGCAGCAATAGACGTGCGATTTCTCTTCTGCCTTGCTCGTCGGCTGACGTCTTCGTTGCCAAATTTCTCTGTGGGTCCTTGATGCTGGGAGCACACCTGTCATAGTGGATGTTCCCTGAGAGGCCAAGTGGAGCAGCTAATCTTATGTGACACCTGCTGCAATAATTCATAGGCTTTTCATGCACTTTGAATTTTGTTTCTTAAATCTGCAAAACCACATTTACTGAAGGCCAGGGCTTTTCTGTGCCTCTTTATGCTCCTGGCTACTGTCACAGTTATATAGTATTTCCCATTTTAATTTGCCAGTTTTTGATTTGGAAGGAATAATTTCCTTTGCCGTCTTGTGAGGAACTCAAAAAGCAGCTACAAACTAAAGGAAGTGTGGAAATCTGCTTGAGGACTGAATGCGTGCGTGTATCGTCAGGGTACTGCTCTTTTAGCTGCTTAGTAGCAGTGACGGCTCAGGTGATTTCATAACTTGGTGCAAAAGATGGAGATATTTTAGGAAAAATAATTGTGGTTTCTAAAATGTGAAGGGATGGTGCTAACACCATATGGCCATAGATGCATCTATGGCTCACAATGTGTGGGTAGTGCTGATCCCTGCAGAGACTTGTCACACTCTGTTAGGCTTGTTGGTACGATCTCCTGTCTTATAAAATGGCCCGTTTTGTGCTCATTTTGGCTCTTGCCTTGAACCATGTTACTTTTTGTGTTTTAACAGCAGGTTCTCCCCGATGGCCATCGACGGGGTGACCAGCTTGGCTGGCATCAACATCCCAGGGCACGCAGGCACTGGCTGGTGCATCTTCGTCTACAACCTGGCTCCAGACGCAGATGAAAGCATCCTTTGGCAGATGTTTGGGCCGTTTGGTGCCGTCACAAATGTCAAGGTTATTCGCGACTTTAATACAAACAAGTGCAAAGGATTTGGTTTTGTCACCATGACTAATTACGATGAGGCAGCTGTGGCCATCGCCAGCTTGAATGGATACCGCCTCGGGGACAGAGTTCTGCAAGTGTCATTCAAAACCAACAAAACACATAAAGCCTGAAAGTCAGCTTGTTTCTAGAAAACTCACCAGAAAATGGAAACAGAAAATGGAAGCGTAACTTTCTACATTAGTTAACGAGCTTTGTAAATCAGTGTTGCGAAGAAAAACAATATTTAGCGTCCAACAATGTGATTTATTTTCTTTGTTTGTTTTTTTTTCCATCACTACACTTTGAATCTTAATATACTTTAAAACAAAACTGACTGCAGGTTTTAATGCCTGTCATGTTGACTTCTCTTGCTGTCTTTACAGATGGACCATCTGAAATGTTACTCTAGGTTTTGTCATTTTGTTGCACATCTGCTTTGAAACAGTAAGTCTTGTAATGTTACGTGTAGTGGTTTTTGTTCTTTTCTTTGTACTTTTGTGTCCTGATTTGCCACAGGTGTGTTATGCCTTCAGTGGTTAGCAAGTACTTACTTTGAACTATTTGCGGTTCTGTTAATTTTGTAAGTATTCTGTTTACTGCAATATTAGTTGGTTATTGGTTGGCTGCATAATGTTGCTTATTGTAAACTTAACAGATAAAAAGACAAAAAAAAAAAGATTCTTAAAGCAGTACCTTGCCAAAGAGCTAAGAACCTCTTTGATGTGGGTTTAAAAAGCATCTATTTTTATAAAAAGAAAAATTTGGAGAAACTTTTTACTGGACCTGGAACAAAATATTTTGACTTGGATACTTTGAGAAATATCTTCATATGACACCTTGTGAGCTTTTGAACTTTACAAGAAAGTTTGCAGTGGTTGAAATTTCTGGAGAGATTTATGATGTAAAAGATACCTTTTGAGATCTTTGTATTACCTTTAGATTATAGAATCAGTGGCAGTGCTGGTTTCATTTGTAAAATCATCCGTGGGTCCCCCATCATCTGGTTGTTACAGCTAGCAACTCGCTTTCTGGTCTGATTTGGAAATGGACAAAACTTCAAAGGTTTATCTACAAAAAGTGCATGAAAACATTAAAAGATGGAAATATCTTAAAGGTAAATGGGGGGGGNTCAGTTCTTCCTCTAAGATTCCCTTCAGATGGAGCTCATGGTGTTTTGTGGTGTACCTACAATATCATTAGACTGATTTTTGTCTTAATATCAACCACTAAGGGTTTTTACATACTTTGTATGAAAGATTGAAGACAAGCCAATGAAGGCAGCAGCATAAAAAACTATGACAAATGGAAAGATTCCTCAGAGCTCTGAGCTGTGTAAATAAGTCCTTTTTTTTTATGTTGAGTACTTGGCAGGCTTCTTTTGGTTCTAGTTTGGACTTCATTGAAAAGTGTGATTATATACGATTTTGGTTTTGTTCTTTTCAGGACTGTGTAAGGTCTTTTCTTTCTGGATCTTTTCTTTTTGGTTTCTCTTGAGTTGAAATATTTGAGTTGTTGTCCTATGGACTAGCATTAGTGCATCAAATTTGTTGGTTGTTAGGTCTGTAGATAGTCTTGCTTCGTTTAAGAAAAAAAAGGTATTAAACTATAGACATTTGTTTTGTTTTTGTTTTTTTATATATATATATATATATATATAAACATTATAGATATATATTTGTGGTAAAGAATGGATATAAACCACAGTTTTGAACTATTTGATTACTTTTTTTTCATACTCATATCTATATATAAATATATATAAACGTAATGCATATAACCTGTCTTTAAAATCGTAAAAAGGTGTATATTGCTTTATTCACTTTGGGGAAGGGCGGTGAAGCAGTTCCATTAATAGCAAAACTGGTTGCAGAAGTTTGTCGAACATCTAGCTCATCTCGAACAAACGAGTGGAGGCTGGTTGAGCCTTAGATGCACTGAAATCTGCACCTGCATCCTGCTTGGTATTTGAACCAATTATTAGTCATGCTTCCCCTTAAATGAGCAGTGTGCTATGCATTATATAATTATCTTTGCAACTGCTTTTTCTTGTTTATCTATTCCTTCTTTGTGTTACTTGTACAAGTTAAACTTTAAGTCTAGATGAGTTGTGATACTTGCTGCTGTGGGGAGGAGACATTTGTCATGCCTGACCTGTTTCTTTTTTTTTTTTTTTGTAAAATCTTGATCATTTTGGTCTTGGCAAATTGTGCTGCAGGTCTGGCATGAAAGTGTTTCCTCCCATCCCTCTTCTCAATTCCTAATATGAGAATGATTATTTATTTGAATTTGTATAGTCTGACTTGGTTCAAAGCATTTTTGGAATAGAATCTTTTTGAGTATTTAAAAGGATGTACATGTTCTTTACTTTGTGTTTGGATACTTTTGAATTTTTTTTCTTTCCCATGTTCAGTACATCAATAAATAAGTTGAAGGGCAATGAAGCTTTGTGAATGGATCATTCCTATTTCCTGTCTAATAGGAAACTGATTTTACTAACTTTAACCATTTAAAACTGAGTTTTTACAATGTAAACTGTTGTACTTTAAGCAGGAAAGGGTGCCCGTTAACCAGTTAATCCAACTGCTTTGCTCTTCATTTCAAAGTTGCTTGAATACTTCAGCACTGGTTTCTTGGTGATGAGCACATTTTAATCTTGATACTGCTGATTCTGTATCAATAATTACTCCATTTACACAAGAGGCAAATAATTCCCAAAATATTTGAATACCTGGTGAGTCCAACTTTACTGACAGTACAATGGCCAGGTTCCTGAAAGGATTTATTTTAGAATGAAGTAGCCTTAAAGTGGACCTGTTGGGAATATTTTAAGCTATTAATCCTTATTAAATACTCATCCTTGGTGCACCGCTTCAGTTCGTCCACTGTCTCAGATGAGCTCAATTGGTGCTAATGGGTGTGCCAAGAAAATGTCCGTCTGTTACATCACCAGCAGCCTGAACAAAGCAGGATGGATCCATGCTTTCATGTTTATGCCGAATTCTGACCATACCATCCAAATGACACAGCAGAAAATGACTCATCAGAACAGGCGCTATATATATATTTTTTTTTCCCCCAGTCTTCTATTGTCCAATTTTGGTGATCCTGTGTGACTTTATAGCCTCAGCTTCCTGTTCTTACTGGCAGGAGTACCTGGTGTATGGTCTTCTGCTGCTGTAGGCCATCTGCTTCAAGCTTTGGCATGTCTGGCACAAACAACCACGTCATGCATTGAGTTGCTGTCATGTGACTGGATATTTGTCTTTACAAGTAGTTGAATGGGTAAACCTAATTAAGTGGCCAATGAGTGTATATTTGAAATCAATCAAGTCTCCATTTGTATAGAAAATCCAAACCTTTCATTGCTTTTAAGAAAGCTGTGGACTGGAACACCCACCCCCACCTCCACGCACACCCTCTCGTTGGAAATGAGGGGAGAGAAAAAAAAAAAAATCTTGCCATTGTAGCTTCCTTTTTACCTTTTCATTGCACAGGAGCATTGAAGTTGGAGAAAGTAGTAGTTTAGATACAATATTTGAAAGTGCTGAACTTCAAATGTCTAAAAAAATGCTAATCTATTTTCAGGTTGCTTCTACAGGAGGTTGAGGTATAATTGGGGCGCAGTTCAGGTGCTGACTTGAATGTTCCAACACAAAGAGCAGCACAAAGCTTGAAGGAAGAAGCCTGGTATAGAGTATTGATTTTTTTTTTTTCCCTCATGCTCCACTTGAGGCTGACAGTAGCTGATGAAATGGCCTGCTTTGAAGTGCGCTTCCCCACCGAGCAGCCACCTTACACTGCCCGACTGTCATTTTAGGGACACTGCAAGGACATAGATGAGAGCTGCTTAAGAAACCACAGTGCCTTTTTTTTTTTTTCCCCCTCTTCCCCTCATTCTCCTTGTAAAGAGAGCATTTCTAAAGTGTTCAGGTTTTTTTGGAGGGGGGAGTGGGGTTTCACCACACTGCTCAGTTTAATGAAAACAATATTTATGGCATGCTCAATCATGTAGTCATTCTAGCTCTCTGTTTGGCTCCAGCAGATAAGAAGGCTGCTCTTTGAGCTGCTTATAAAGCTTTCCCCGCCGATATTTACGGTTCCATTAGCCTGCGCGTGAGAACAGAAATGTCGTTCTCTGAAAGCAATGAAAGGAGTCATTTTCGCAGCTTAAAAGCAGTGTGTCAATATTAAGATTGCATGACACTTCTGTTCTGTGGATCTTTACTGGAAACGGATGATGTGAGGAGCTTTGGCTGAGTGACGGCATATTTTTGGTTTTTATCTGACATGGTAGCGGGTCTTCTCACAGCTGAAACTGGTCTTATCGTGGCAGTACAAATGATTTGGTTGGGCATCTTTTTAAACTGCGGGGTGATTACATGCTGCTAGTAAAAAACAGGATTAGGCTTCGGCAGTAAACGGCCATCACAGATGAGTTGGTGTAAGTTCGTGTCACGTCGTCCTTAGTTACTTGACATGAAGAAATTGATTTTCAGTGGGGGTTTCCTCCAGCTGTGCACTGAATCACTAGTGTTTTGGCAGGTGCTGAAAATTACATTTTCCATTTGAAGTCTTTGAACAAGCAGTCATTCAAATCACAAGATGAAGCACAAAGGACCAAAAATTAGCTTTACCTTTGATGAGGACACTATATTATCCTCAGTGACACATTGTTGCCCATTGTTCTTGCAGGTACCAATCTATTCATACTGTATATACTGTAAAACACAGACATGGGCCTTTTGTTTTGGACTCCTCCTTTTGAAGCCTCAGTGTTAGCAGTTAGCTGCCATATTGGGGCCAGAAATGGTGTTTAAGCACTACCAATATCTGTAGTATACAGAGCAGCTTTATTCATGGTCAGTGCGCTGCTAAAGAAAAACTGAGAAATTGATCTGATCAGTTAAGTAGCAGAGGGCGTTGTTAATCAGTTTCAGCTGCTTTGGTATTAATGAAATTAACAGCAGGTGCACTAGAGGGGCAACAACGAGACAACCCCCAAAACAGGAATGGTTTTACAGGTGGAGGCCACTGACACATTTTTCCAACTCCTTTTCTGGCTGTTTATTCACTAGTTTTGCATTTGGCTAGGGTCAGTGTCACTACTGGTTGTATGTGGTGATATCTGGACCCTACAGAGGTTGCACAGGTAGTCCAACTCCTCCAGCATGGCACATCACTGCGTATCATTGCCAGAAGGTTTGCGGTGTCTCCCAGCACAGTCTCAAGAGCATGGAGGAGATTCAGGAGACGGGCAGTTACTCTAGGAGAGCTGGACAGGGCTGTAGAAGGTCTTTAACCTGTCAGCAGGACTGATATCTGCTCCTTTTGTGTAAAGAGGAACAGAAAGAGCACTGCTGGAGCCCTAAATGACCTCGAGCAGGTCACTGGTGTGAATGTCTGACCAAACAATCAGAAATGGACTTCATGAGTTCTGACATCCTCTAATGGACCCTGTGCTCACTGCCTTGGCACCGTGGAGCTCGACTGGCATTTGCCATCGAATACCAGAATTGGCAGGTCCACCACTGGTGCCCTCTGCTTTTCAGAGATGAGAGCAGTTTCACCCTGAGCACACGTGAAAGGGTGTGGAGAATGTTATGCTAACTGTAACCTCATTCAGTGTGACTGGTTTGGTGGTGGGTCAGTGATGGTCCGAGGAGGCATATACATAGAGGGACACACAGACCTCTGCAGGCTAAGCAACGGTGCCCTGACTGCATTAGGTATGAGGATGAAATCTCTGGACCCACTGTCAGACCCTACGCTGGTGCAGTGGGTCTTGAGTTCCTCCTGGTGAACAGCAATGCCCAGCCTCATGAGATGAGAGTATGCAGGCAGTTCCTGGAGGATGAAGGCATTTATACCACTGACTGGCCCCCACGCTCGCCTGACCTAAATCCAGTAGAACACCTCTGGGTCATTATGTTTCAGTTCATCCGATGCCAATACGATGCACCTCAGACTGTCCAGGAGCTCAGTGACTCCCTGGTCCAGATCTGGGAGGAGATCCCCAGGATGTGGGGGCCATACAAACTGAGTACCATTTTGAGTTGCCACAATTAAATTTCAGGACTAGCCTGCTCCATGATTTTACTGTTTTTTGGGTGTCTTTGAATTCAGCCCTCTGTGGGTTGATGGTTTTTATTTCCATCAAATGATGTAGAATCCTTTCATTCCTAACAAATGACCCTGTCCATATCAGTATAGATATCAAGCACGATTATTTCCCCATTGAGTTCTGATATGATTTTGAAATGTTACTTTAGTGTATTTTTATGTAAAATCTTCCATGTGATTTACAGATTTAATAAGCTGGTCCTGAAAAACATTGGCGTGGATGTGTAGAGCATATGACAAACAACTTAAGCAAATAATAAAACTTTAATGGAAATTGCTACAATTTATAAATACTTGATCCCGTCTAATACCACATATACATGGTGATATATTTGAACACCATTACAAGAAGGTTTTTTTTTTTTGTTTGTTCACCAAAATATATAAATGAATGTAATGAGTGGATGTGATTTTTCTGTGGGAGACACACTCAGGAGCTGAAATACCTTCTTGTAGGTATTTTGTTAATTGTCTGAAGATTTTTGATGAATTTTCCACACCGAATTCCATGAGTTGTGATAGTTGAAGGTTTTCTATATGAAACATGTAATCAAATCCGGTCAAATCTTAGCCTGTTGTAACACCATTTCCTCTTTTTGAGTCATTCCTCTGTGGATTTGCTGGTGTGCTTTGCATCATTATCCTGTTAAAAGACCCACTTGAGCTTCAGTTTGAACTTTGACAGATGGCCTCGCACCATCTTCAAGCAGTCTTTAAGATGCAGAATTCATAGTTGAGTCGGTGGATGTAAGCTGGCCGCAACGGTGGCAGCAACGCAACACCAGACCACCAAGAGCTTTTTGTCCTTTGCAACACTTTTCTGTTACTCTGGCCAAACAACTTTATTCCTAAATGGCCCGTCATTGCTTATATGCTCATTGTTTTCTTTCTCTGATGCGAGTCTCATTCTGGTTACATTTCTTTCTGATTGCAGATGCATGCATGTTGAATTACCTGCCAATCCTGTGCAGCAATTTTGGATTTTTTTTTAAATTTTATTTCTGGAGACTTTTCTTTGGCTTTAAAGCCAGCTGGCAGGTATTTGAAATCTATGCCATTAGCAGATTTTCCTTCCAGTGGAATGATTTATTTCAAATAATTTGAAGTTCTTTTCTCTAAATCCATCGCTAATCTCACAGGCATCAACTAAATTTTGTCTCATGGATCTTTAAATCCTGGCATACCACACACACTTCAACTGCACAGCAGAGCCTCCAAGGTTTAAATAACACAATACTCATTTTATTTCTTTAAAGGTGTGATAAATGTAGGAGTGTATTTATTTTTCCCCTGAGACTTATCAGCTTTTTAAAATTTAAAGCTATGAATATTACTGCATAATGTCATTTATGGACTATTTGAGTAACTTTTTTTTTTTAAATAGGGAGTGTTTCAAGGATCAAATACTTGACACTTTTGATCCTGAACGGTGTTCAGGTTTTACAGCTGTTATCAAGTATACTGGATAAATTAAGTA
>JASGAU010384616.1:0-12341 GCA_030220045.1 Australoheros facetus | reverse complement strand
TGCCTCCCATTCTACTCTTAAGTATCCTAGGAACCACAAGTAAGCCAGCAGTCTGAGAGCAAAGTGCTCTGTTGGGGTGATATGGGACTATCAGGTCTTTAAGATAAGATGGGGCCTGATTATCTCTTTCTTTCCTTTTTGTGGCTTTTTTGGTGCGTCTGTGGTGATTTTAAACAGGAATTTGAGGTGATATTCTTGGAGCTCCAATGTCAGTTTAGTTCTGACATTGTTGATCTGGATCAAAGCCTTGTACTGCTGGATGGAGTGACATATTAGTCATGAAATAAGAAGAAGAGGAAGAAGTGTGGTACCTCGGGCAGAAGCAGATGAGTTTTGGATTTAAACACATTCACACAGTTTCATGAAACTGTGAGAAGAGAACATGACTGCACATTGAAAGGCACAACTGCTGTTTCTATATTTGTTGCACACACACACACACACACACACACACACCTCATTTCATCATTCACTGTGTGTGATTTTTGCTGGTCGGAGACCGCTGGCATCCTCTCTCCTATTTTCAGGACTGGTTGCCATGGGAACAGTTGGCTCGGTATAAAAGCCACCAGGTTGTGTGGTGATTTTGTGCGTGTGTTTGATGTCAGTGTGGACAGTCAACACACAAGCATGTTGCTAGTGTCACCATGATTTCAGTGGACACCTGAAACTACACCTGGTTCTAAGCTGAACTTTGTAAAAGTGAACCTCTGAACACCCGCCTGAACGTCTGCGCCAACGCAAACACGGCAGCAAGTTTTAAAGGGATGTGAGTCTGTACACACACACACACACACAGCGTGTGTGCTGTGATTTTTAGGATCCAGCCATCCATCTTCTGCTTACCAGGGGCCAGGTCACAAGGGCAGCAGCCTAAACAGAGAAACCCAGACCTCTCTCTCTCTCTCTCCAGCCACCTCCTCCAGCTTATCTGGGGAACACTGAGGTTTTCCCAGGTCAGCTGAAACACATAATCTCTCCAGCGTGTCTTGGGTCTGCCCTGGGGCCTCCTCCTGGTAGGACATGCCTCAACTGCCTCCTTTTGATGTGGAAGAGTAGTGGCTCAACTCTGAGCCCCACTCAAATGACTGGACTCGTCCCCCTATCTTTAATGGAGAGGCCAGCCACCCTTCAGAGGAAGAACTTCGCTCTCAGACTGCTGGCTTACTTGTGGTTCCTAGGATACTTAAGAGTAGAATGGGAGGCAGAGCCTTCAGCTTTCAGGCCCCTCTTCTGTGGAACCAGCTCCCAGCTTGGATTCAGGAGACAGACACCCCCTCTATTTTTAAGATTAGGCTTAAAACTTTCTTTTTGATCAAGCTTATAGTTAGGGCTGGATCAGGTGACCCTGAACCCTCCATTAGTTTCAATGCAATACGCCCAGTGTGTTGAGGGGCTTCCCATGATGCACTGAGTGTTTCTTCTTCACTCACCTCTTTTCACTTTGTTTATTCAGCCCTCACTATTTCTTTTCAGGGAGCTTTTAGGACAACCTGATACTAGTGAATTACAATAATCCAGGCTAGAATTAATAAATGCATGAACTATTTTTCAGCATCACTCTGACACAGGATGTTTCTAATTTTAGAAATATTGCACAAATGAATGAAGGCAGTTCTACGTATTTGTTTAATATGCACATTGAAGGACACATTCTGGTCAAAAATGACTCCAAGATTCCTCACAGTGTTCCATCTCAAACAGCACTGTGTCATAAAGCTTCTCAAATGTTTGCACCCATTCATTACATTTTTGCCATCCTGTGGCCACAGTTGGGTATTGTCTCTGGAAGCAGGAATAACTCTGCTTGCCTCTGAGTCCACTCAGACTGTGTAGCATGTCTTGACTTCATGCGTGTCTGCGTTCAGTTAACAAAGGCTGAAGCTGGGTGAGCTGGGAGGCCGGCAGCTTCTCCTGGTTGTTTGCAGGCTGTGGATAAAGTTCCGATCTTTAACAAGAAGCTGATGGGAGACCGGCCAGTTAGGCAAGCTGATACTGGCTCTGCTTTCACTACTCTGAGATCAGTTACCATCTCTGTGTTACGTTGGTCTCTCACCAGCTGTCATTTACAGGATAATCTCTTCAGTTTTGTTTTTCACTAGTGAAAGCTGCAGTTCATAAATATAAACCCCCCAAAAATGACTGAGAAATATGAAAACCCACATCAGACCACAGCCACTGTGAGTAATCCAGCCATGAATCTGCTGTACATCTGTTTGGAAAAGAGTGTCAGGTATGAATGACTGAAATCTACTTAAACTTGTGATAACTGACAGTGAGAGTCTGCAGACATGAGAGCAGGAGGAGGACAGTGTACATTTACTGTTCGAATGAAGCCTTCAGGCTGCAGTAAAATAAAACCTACTGAGGCTCTGTGCTGGTTCACACATTTTTACTTTGATTAGTGTGTGTGTGTGTGTGTGTGTGTGTGTGTGTGTGTGTGTGTGTGTGTGTGTGAGAGAGAGAGAGAGAGACTCTTACCTTATCTCACACCTGTGTAAATGCAGAATGTCTGTGAAGCGACGCGGCCGCCTGAGGGTGAAGCATTTTAATGAAGGAGTAGAGCTGAGCAGGATTCTGATCAGGACAGAGTGAGCAGGTCACAGAGTTCATTTATAAAACATCAACTGTCCATGACAAGCTCCAAAGATGCTCATAATTCCCACAATGCACCACTGAAAGAGCTGACTGTTGTGTTTTATTTCCTGCCCTGAGGATGGTGATGTCCATCATGGTGATATTCATAAAGTTAGCTGAGAGCTGAGATCAGCTGACTGCATCTATCTACATAGATGTAGATAGATAGATAGACAGAGCACTTTGCTCTCAGACTGCTGGTTTACTTGTGGTTCCTAGGATACTTAAGAGTAGAATGGGAGGCAGAGCCTTCAGCTTTCAGGTGCTATATAAATAAAATTGAAGTCATGTGAAGTAAATTTTAATAGAATCAATAAAATAATTATTAAATATCGTTGCCATGCTACTTGGATCATGAATCACATGATATATTTAGTTCTGTGGTTTCATTCATTACTTTGTATTCTCCTGTTAATTCCTTTTAAATTTTCCAGATTTCTTTAGCATTTCTCTTTGCTTTGCTAAAAAATAAATAATAAAAATGCTTCCTTGGCCTTTCTGAGCTCATTTACAACCTTATATCTCAATGTAATAAACAAACGCTTGTCATGTGATTTATCCTTGAGAGCATGGTCCCTTTGTTTCATAAGTAAATGTAAATTTCCATTTAACCAAGATCTGTTGTCTGGTCCGTTATACTTTTCACTTTTCTAAGAAACTTTTCATGAAGGCATTACAGTTATCCATACTTTCATGTGAAAAAAAAGCTTATTTTAGTTTATTTCATTGATTGCATTTTCCAGATTAATTAACCCATTATTAGGAATCTTCTGTTCTGACTTCATATTGATTGAAACTCTAAATCTCCATTTAGTACATTTTTTTTTTTTAAATCACTGTGTTTTATAAAATAAAAACCTCTCAGTTATTAGTCTTCAGTAGCTCTTCGTCATGACAGCAGAAGTGAAGTGAGATCAGCATCAAGCTTCAGTGTGTGCAGCTGGATTTATTGATGAGGCAGCTGATAAATAGCTGGCGTACTGTAGCTACAAATAATACATTGATATGTATCTGTGATGGTCTCTGCGGCTGCTGATTAATTGATCAAACACATTCGATCAATGAGGCTCTCAGGTATCGCTGAGCTGAAAATCAGAAACCTTCAGCTTTCAGATGGTTTTCATTATTAACATTCATCCTGTGGTGGATATGAAAGCTTTGATAACCTGTTACGTCCCAGGGTCTAGGGGCACAACCTGGAGCGCTACTCCCCCACTCCAACCACGCCCAAGAAAAGTCAGCAACACTATTGTGGTATGTTTTATGCAGTGGTTTATTAGCCTCGGAGGCGAGCAGCGCCAAAACAACAAACAAAACGGTGCTGAGTGTCCCCGATCTGACCTACAAAACTAAAGACAAACAAAAGACAAGTATCTGACCTGAGCTCCTAAAACTGGTGTATAAACAAAAGAATGGCTGCTCCCTCCTACATACCACTGCAGTGCTCAATATTTACAGTGCTATCACAGGTCACTATTTACAAATATATGTACAGCTCTTACTGAACACTTCCAATTATCCAATCAGCAGGCACCTTCTCAGTCTGGCCAATCTGCAGGATCCACCTGTTGCAGCAACAAACACACACAAAAGGGAGAAAAACCAGACACACCCACTCACACTCCAGTGGGAGGGCCTAAACAGAAAACACAACACATGATCCTGGATCATAACATAACCTGATTCACATAAGCCAAGTTTAAACTTGACATGTTCGTTCTTTACTCGGTTTTGTTGTGACAGTTCTTTGAGTCTTTTTGTTCCTCTTTCCTCCATACTGCGTCCACGTGAGTGGAGACCCTGGGCTTGAAATGAAACCTCTGGAATGCAAGAGCACAGGGATGACTTTAACTGCCTTGATTTAGGGTTTCTATTTAGTCATTTCCTGTTTTTATTTTGAAATCCTTTTGTCACACACAGTTCTACTTCCAGCCGACTTCTTGTGTTTTTAGTTCATCGCATACCTGTTAAACTCACAAACTGTTCCTGAGTTACTTTTCTATTTTTAAATCTTGTTTTGGGGGTTTTCAGTGTGCTCTGAGTTTAGATCGACCTCCACCAGGCGCCTCAGGCCCTTACAGTCAGCTCACCTTTATTTTTATACATTGGCATCACATAAAGGTCAGAAACAAGACCGTCTGAAACGGTCTGAAAATCACTAAAACAGACAAGAAAAACCATAAATGTGAAAACCTGTAAACCTCAGACAAAGCAAGAAAAATAATGAGGTGGAAGGAAATCTGGAAATAAGAGAAGGCTGAGATACTGAAGCTCAGCGAATGCATGAGTGAACGTCTCACAGTTTCCTGACATCTCGACATCTCGAGGTCGGCTGGTCCAACGTCTGGAGCCATCAGTGGCTGAAGGCTGTGAGGAACACATGTGCCAGTATTTTTAATGCTTAAACTTAACCAACATTTTCAATAATAACCAGGAGGTTTGCCATTCCTACAGTGAGGCCACACTCCTAACTGTCTGTCAAGATGAGGAAGAGGACAGGGTAACTGGAGGGGTTGTAGACCCTGAACAGCTCTGAGGGAGGAAGATGACATCGTGAACCAGCCTCTGCATTTTACGGTATTTTCTTTAAACTTTGGTGTTTACTGGAGTTTGTTAAAAGCTAAAAATGAGGCTGAAGACATGTTTTTCTGTGAAATAACCGTCACCCTCTGGGTCCTCAGTAAGGGGGTGGCACAGCAGATTTTGAGGGTATAATTAGTCTTTAATTACTCCATTAAATGCACTTTAATTTCTCATCAGCACAGCAGGAAGCCACAGTTACACAACCAGTGATGTTTTCACTAAGCCTGCCATCTTTCCTCCTCACTGATAATAATAATAAAAATAATGATGAATTCCTCCTTCCTGTCACACTGTTTATGTTCCCATTGAATATTTGCTGGAAGCAAATTGCTCATGTTTCTGCTGCTGTGTTATCGCACGAGGATTTAAAGCTTTAACTCACAGAGGATTGCTTTAATTAGGATTAATTCATGCTGAATAAGAAAATTAAATGGTGGGGTGGGGGGGTGCTATGGTTTATTCTCCTGTAGCTGCAGCCTGGGCCTGGCTGAGGGTCTGTCAGTCAGAATTAATAATAATAGAACTCCAGCATCCTGAACGTGTCGCTCCCAGCTGGTCATATGTGACCCCTCAGCCTGTGTTTAAAGCTGAATCTGAAGCCTCGGAGGTGCTGATGGACAGTTTGGTCCCAGTCAGACCTCCATCTGTGAGCCAAACCTTTGTTTGGAGACAGACACTAAAAACTGCTCGGTGTGGTTTGGAAGAGGTGCTGGTTTGGGTTAAAACACACCCCTTCACAGCAGTCACCCTGCTGGCTGACGAATGATGAGCCTTTGTGTCGGACTCCAGAGGAACTGACACCTGGAAGAGACACGAGTGTTTCTTCTGATACCGACCAATCAGAAACAGGTTTGGACCTACATGACTTTCTTCGGAGGTCATTTTCTCAGATCTCACCTGACTCCGACCGTTTCCCATAATGACTGAGCCTTTGTGCCAAACACAGTGAACCTGCGCTCCTGTAAGCGGCCCTTAAGATAGGTATGAGTTACAGACCTTAAACCTGTTCAACCAAAACATTTAAAACATTTAAGTATACATCCTTAGTTTTTGGACAGGGATTCATGTTTTTATAATTTTGCCTCTGTACAGTACCACAGTGGATTTTAAATCAAACAATCATGATGGGATTGTGCAAATGTACCTAACCCTGACAGCGTGCTCTGTCGCCTCAACATCAGTATTACAGACTAACGTACTTCACGTGTCACTTAAATTTTTTAAATGGAGGACACAGTGCGTGCATCGAATTCAGTGCATCGGTAAAGTGTAGGCTGGCTGTAGGGAAGGGCAGGGGTACGAGGGCGCGATGTTTTCAGTTAGTTTTTAATTGTTGACAGCGGAGCCCAAAGTTCAACTGAAGCCAACCATTTGAAACCAGAAACTGCTTTATCTTATTTTATCAGAAACTTTATCTTATTTATGGCCTTGGAGGAAAACATGTTTATCTTATCCTTGAAGGTTTTCCCAAAACATGTACGTCTGTGTGTGTAGGTCATTGCGCCCTATTGCTAAGTAGAATAAAACTGCCATGTCATGATTATGGTAAATGGACTAGTTCATATATAGCACTTTTCTACTCTGACTGAGCACTCAAAGCACTTATACAACACGTTTACATTCAAACATTCATACAAGCACTTCCATGAGTAACTAAGCTAAGTGCTTACTGTGCTTACTCAGCTGCTTGGATGTCCTGTGATTTCCTGAACCAAGAGTGCCCGTATACATGTGATATATTCTGATTCTTTAATATATTAAATGATTTAAACTAAAGTGATTTAAATGTCTTGACAAATAAAAAAGAACAGTCTAACACTGTCAAAGAAGACGTGTTCAGGGCCTCTGAGGACTTCAGGCTCCTTCACTTTGAGCACAACTTAGCTAATGCTAGCTTAACCTCATTATTAGCTGAGGTAAGTTTTTCAGACTCTGTTTTTGTTCTTACTATCAAAAGCACAATTGGGTTAAAGCATGGTGAGTTTATGGCTTAATATCCTGTAGTGGCCTGACTCTAGCATCATGCCTAATAGAAGAAAACTGCAATTATACAATATTACATTTGCCAAAGAAATATCAGTGTGCTCACCAAAGTGTTCTTTCTCCCCACAGTCAGCCACCCAGATGTGAGGCTGAGACTGAGACATCTGCAGTGATCAACTACTGGAGGTCAAGGTCAAAAGTCAAGGTCACGTCCAGTATGACAATCGTATTTTGCCACACTTGGCGGTGCTGTTATTTTGTTTAACTGCTGGAATGTCACTCCAGCAGCGACCCTGTGATAGAAATCAAGTTTGGTTGCAAAGGAAGGAAATAAAACCAATCACAAATGAGTTTCCAGTGACAGAGACCGCTCTTTGAGTAAAGGAAGAAATGATGATGCTGAGCCGGCATAATTTCTTCCAGACAGGGCAGATCAGTGCTGCATTAGATAGCTTACAGTAATTAATTAGTGGGTATAAGGGAGCGTGAATATATTTCAATAAGGAAAGATCATTAGGAGAAATTGAACATAAGTTATTGATATACAGAATCCAATTAAGCTATTTAGACTGCGATGGCCCATCATGACAGAATGGAATCCCAGCATTGATAGGGATTAGGGCAGGACCCCCTGGAGTCCAGACTCTGGCAGTGGTGAAGATAAAGATGGACGCTTGGACGGAGCTCTGAGTGACTTGGTAAGGTGGAGATGGGGAGTAGGTGGGTTGCACAAATGACAGAGAATGACAGGTAAGCGGTGAGATTTAAAGTACATGGAGTGGAGGCTGATTGGGTAAATTTATATGAAATGTACAAAACCTTATAATCTCTGAAGATTCATACGTTTGTAAAAGCTGTAAAGCCTTGCTGATTCCACACCTGTTGAGAGTTGAGCTTCTTCGGTCCATTTAAATTCCATTCTTGGACAACAACATGATGTTACGCACAGTCGTCCTGTTATCAAACGCATATATATTTGTGAAGACGGCATTGCATGTGAGCATTTACAGCTCTTTTCTGCTCTAGTTGAGCATAGGTCAACCAGCCTAGTTTGTTAAGGCTGTTACACACGGACACGTTGCGTAAAAACAACACAAAATTGCGAATCTTTCAGATGCAAACTTGTCGCGTAACCTACATACACACCAAACCTGTTGCGTTTTTGCAACACACTGTGAAAAAAAATGCAGTTGACATCAAGTGATGATGTAATGAGGTCCTGATGTTTCTAAACAAGAGAAGGAAGAAACAGATTCTGGGTTCATCCAACTCATGAGAAAGCAGCAGCAGGGAGAGTTTCATGGTTTGATCCCGGAGTTGAAGCTGCATCAGGGCATCAGGATGTCCGACTAGGAGAGCCGACTGACCCGGAGCAGCATGAAGCAGTGGGTCTGAGGGAAAATTGTATTATTTTACTATTTCTACATCACTGTATATTCAGTGTAGCGTGTGCCTTTTGTGCTATAAGCGCACATGTTGCTAAATGCAGTGCTCTGATTGGTCAAATCTGTTTGTTCCCTTGTGAAAGTCAGAAAAATCGTACCTGTTCCGAAAAAATAAATACCGCACATTCGTCCGGTGAAACGGCGCGGCTGCATTAAGAACAGGCGAGTCCAAAAAATATTTTTAACATTTGCACGAAATTTACATGTCCAGTGTGTAAAGGCCTGAACAGGCACGGGAAGCAGTGAAGCTTGTGAGATTAATTTTAGCTGTAACGTATCACGTGACCGAGACAAGCGTTGTGACGCATCAAGAGTGAGTCATAGATGGACAGACCGGTACCTTTGATTTACAGTACTTGAGAAATGGTTGTCTTAATTGGAGGGGAAAGCGAAATTTTAAAAAAGCAACTTAAAGGGCCATATTGTATTATATTTTTGACATCAATTCATGGGCCGGAAGCACTCGGCCTGCGTGCCGGTAGTGGCCCGCAGGCCGAGTGCTTGACACCCGTGCCTTAGGCAGTATTATTAGAAAACACTACATACATTTTCATTGTTGTGTAGATGATACCCAGCTTTATCTATCCTTGATGGATAGATAAAAATCCATCCAGGAAATGTCTGAGCCGGTATGGCTTGAGTCTTGCTTATATTCCAAGGTAGGCTTGGGTAGCATGGGGGGGGTCAAGCCTGGGGCACCCTTACTGGATGTACTGTCTCCAAAGACAGTAATGTTACCACTACACTCTCTCTCTCTCTGTCTCTCTTTCTATATGACTGGTACTGTGTGTGTATATACACACTCATACTCATTGGTGTTAGTACACATGGTGTTCTGTGATGATGAGGAGGAGGAAGAGGAGGATAACCTTTAATGACACATGAGGTTCTGAGGTTTGTGTTTTAATGTGACATCAGAGGAAGCAGCTCTGAGCTGACCAATGACATTTCACTTTAGTTTAGGCGCTGGAGCTCTGGCTCCCTCTTGTGCTCATCAGCAGCTGTTACAGCCAGCTTTGGTGGTCTGTGGGAGCCTGCGGGCTGAGAGAATGAAGACAACAAGCACACCTACAGCTGTTTGTTTTATGGAGTAAAATGCTAGAAAGTATAATTATGCTTTTGTTAGCGGTCTGTGGAGAAGAACTCCCTCCTCAGCTAACAGTTGTGATAAGATGTAGAGTTCATCAGCAGCTAGGTCAGGGAGATCAGTCCAACACAGGTCAGAAGAAGACAGGACGGCGGGGGCGTAGAGTATCTGTTTACTGTACAAAACATCCCGGAGACAATTTGATAAGCGGCAGTCCAAGGGAGCCAGGGAGCCAAATTCCTGATTCTACAATTTGTTTTGGTGCAGACTGTTTGTTGACAGCCTTCAGTCTTACTGATTCATCCGAATCTTCTTGGTTCGTTCCTTCGCAGTGCAGAAACAGATACATACATCTCAAAGATCTTACCCTCCGAATCAGCTCCAGATATACAGAGTCTGAGTTTGAGTCTGTACCTTCCTGCATTCCGTCATAAGCAGCCTTACCAAGGCCAGACAGCTGCCTAGACTTCCTGAATTGCAACGACAAGCCAGGTATCTCCAGGTCCTATTCGGAGAACAGGATGAGCGGAAGCAAATGGATTGATTATTTTAGCAATTATACACTATTTTAAGTTTTTATAAACCCTCCCCACACACTTATACACCAAATATATACATTACTGTACAACACGTACTACACATGTGAAGAACGAGTACCGCAAAAACCCGCGAAACAGCGAAAATGCCGCAATAAATGTTTTACACTAATATTGATTGAAAACCCGCGAAACAGGGAGTCCGCGAAAAGCGAACCACGAAGTAGTGAGGGATTACTGTATATGGACGTACCGTATATAAAATATATATATAACTGATTATTATGACATACTATCAAAATCAATACTTCTGGATAGGTATAGTTAATTATAAACTAATTGATAAAGATAATATAACAAGGGAATGTGTATTATGTACACATGTATATTTCTGACTGTATAATCAGAACAGATATAAAGGATGAGCAAGTTAGGGGTGGGAATTAATAAGCATTGGCTTCCTCCTACTCCCTCATTGAACAAAAAAAAGTCACTGATTGCGCATTAACTTGATTTTTATGTGTATTAACTTGTGATACTTACATGTTCAAAATAAAAATTTTGATTGATTGATTGATTGATCTGGATGCAAATCATGCAGAAATACTTGCAGGTCTGCATACGGCAGTAACCCCATGACCCCTCTTTTTTAAAACCTTATCTAATGAAGCCATGCAGAGTTTTACCTTCATACTAATTATTTTCAGTTACAAACCCTCCAGGTGTTGGGGCTGAGTAGGAAATTGGTGATTTATAATTGTTTTTCATGATGTTATTAATATGTTATGTGGTTATGCTTCTGTTACATTGGTCTATAGATGCCTTCAGACTGCAGGGTCTGCACATGAATAATAGCCTGTGTGGCTAAATCTCACTGAGAGACCAGTCTGTTCATGTTAATTAATTAATGTGAAATCACTCTTTTAAATAAACATGAGAAATCTAAAATCTTCTGAATCTGTCTTCAGATTGTGACTCTTTCTAACAGAGCTTAAATATGATTTTCATCACCAACACTTCAGTGTTATTTCTGTTTTCTGAGCATGTTGCTGCTCACAACTCTGATTTTATCTTTGCTGCAACTCGTAACTTCATGAAAATGAAGCAACAATGTAGCACAGATAAGCATGCCTATTCTTCTTTGCAGTTTTATCTAGCCTCCAGGGTCACACTGTGTCTTCATAGTACTTTCATCTGCATTTTTGAGCTCCTCAGGCTGAATGAAAACTGAAAATTAAGTATTTTTCCTCCTCTCTGAGGCCTGAAGCCATCACAAAGAACCACCAGATGTCCATCCCAGTGAGAGCTGCAATGTTTCTGTACTTAAATATCTCCTTTAATCTATATTTGTATATATTTGCATTTTGCTGTGTGTGAAATTTAATTCACATAAATTCACAATCTGTCGTAAACTGCAGTGAAAACAGGCCAGTTCGAACCCAAACTGCAGGACTCAGGAGTCAAAACGTTAACTTAAAGTACAACTTCAGTGCAGAAGAGTCTGCAGACAGACGGGAACTGGGAGTCAGACTTGGAGCAGGAACAGAACACCACACGACAAAGACCTGAGGAAGATACAGGCAGTATGTACACAAGAACAAGTAACAAGAGCAGAGTGGAAACAGTCTGGAGAACGGGTGAACTGAAACACACTAACAAGACAAGAGGAAGCAAAGCTGAATACCAATCACATGATGCAAAGGACTGCCAACGTAAAACAGGAAATAGACATGGAAACAGGGACGCAAACACAGAGGAACACAGGTGTAAGAATAGATAAACGTTTAACTGTTTTTCTATGTAGCACAATGTATTTATCATAAACATGTACATGACAATCAGATTGTAAAGACACAACCCTCCAGGTGAGAAAGCAGGCAACGCCTGTTTCCTGACGTCACACACACATACACACACCCCCACACACTCACGTGATGCTAAAAATAAAAGAGCCGACAGGAAGAAGGAGGTCAGGAACTGTTAGTTGAGGGGGGTCTGAGTCAGCCACAGTAGCCCGAACCTCTCGCCTCCACTGGCTTCCTTCCATCCCTGCCCCTCCCCACCCTACTG
>JASGAU010384609.1:1313-23958 GCA_030220045.1 Australoheros facetus | reverse complement strand
TTTAAATTGGTTTGATGTTCCGAAACACTTAAGTGTGACAAACATGCAAAAAAACAGGAAATGAGGAAGGGGGCAAACACTTTTTCACACCACTGTACTACTTTATGCCTGTCAAACTGTGTTATCTTTGGCATTTTTTCATAGAAAAATGAGAATTAATTCCATGTTTTTGCAACAGGCTGCTAATATCAAAGTGCCTAAAGATGCAATTTGAAATCGATTCTTTCCTAAGTTGTTTGCTATGTGTAGACACAACACTGGTTGAGTTAGGTGCCTTTTCAGGCTTGAATGAGTCATAGATCAGTGTTATATTGCTTAACAAACAAACAAACAAACAAACAAAAAATTAGGACTGAAAATGAGTGAAAAAAGCAACCAGTGTCCAAATAAAAACTTTGAAAGACCTTCAGAAAACCTGCAGAGCTCCAGACCTTTTCACAGTACTGTATGATGGTTCTTTCATTTCTTCAAGTAAATTATGAATGTACAGACAAGTGAAAAATTAAAGGGAAAACCTAAATCGATGACCCCACAGTGAGGGAATCTGGTGGCTCTGTTAGTCCACGTGTCCCCTTAGATGAAAGGGCCACTGCAAATCAAATGAACGTTGCTCTGAGTGAACATCCTGATTATTAAATCAAACATTTCTATCTTGATTAGTGGGATTTTTTTCCATGTCTACAGGGTACTAGAGGTCACTAAATGTTCTGGTGAATATGAAAATGATCTAAAGCTGAATATTAACTTCTTATGGGCAGAAAATAGAGAGCCTAGAACATATTTATATGTCAAAAGGCTGAAAGCTTGTTAGCATTTTTTGAGCTCAACACTAAAAGAAAACAGGAAGGTGAGTAAACTTGCAAAAAAAAAAAAAAGTGTTTGCTAGACACTTGGTAGTGTGTCCTGCGCAGTGGGAGCCAGTTTGTGCCAATAACCCTGAAACCTTCACCATCATACAAGACACAGCAGGAAAGAGGGAGAGGTGGCCTGCAACATTCTCATGTATCAGACAGATTACTGAGCAGGACACTGGTATAAAACAAAAAGGGTCTCTTCTAGGAGATGAGTGCCACACGCCCCCACACAAAGACTTGCCTGTAATCAGACAGCATGTCCTGTCACTTGAACCAAATAAAATTTTATTGCTTCATGCTGTTGGGATGCCAGATGTGCAGGGGAGAGTATGTAAATGCGGCCATGTAGGCACACAAGTACAAACTGTACAGCACACTATGCAGCATATATGCAAATAAAACGCCATGTATTATATCTTTATGTACTGACAGTACTTGTACACATTACACTTACATGCTAATAATCCCCTAAAGTCTGCATAAAACACATGTGCCCTCACAGCCCCTTCATGCTACAGACACTTTCAGAGGTCACGCCAAACCCATAAAGCAACATGCCGTATTTACAGATACTGTACACACATATGTAACTCATACAGACACACACACCATCAATCCTCTACCTCCTCCACTCTTTATTCAGTCATCTCCTGCATCATCCATAATATATCTGACCACACACAAACACACCGTTTCTGCCTGTCACTCAACTTTGAGCACACGCTCTTTGCGTTTGCACCCCCACCCCCACCCCTTGGGCCCAGCTGTCTGTGACACTCAAAGGCCTATAGGCTGACATTTTTGTCATGATCACAAACCCCTGAACACGGGTGGACTGTAGGATCGTATTTAGTCAACTCCAGGAGATGAATACTGCGTACATGCAGGCCCTGGTTTGAGGGTCTGTTCTGAGAGTGTTTCTGTTATGGTCTCTCATGTTGGCTATATAAGAAATGGACCTGGGTCCTATCCTGATGGGGCCGTATGTGTGCTTCCTGTACTTCAGCTTCCTTCCACAGTCAGGGACATGCAGAGCTGGTGAAGTGGCAGCTCTCCTCTGTACTTCTCATAGATTTGAATGTGTCAGGCTATCATGGAGGCCTCTTGCAATGTTTGAGCTGTGATGTGGATGATCTGGATGAAGCAATGAAGTATTAGTTTCAACATTATTTTAAGAGGGATCGGTTAAAATATGAAATCTAGTATACTGATGACTAGATTTTTGTGACCCACGCAGTATAAAAGTTATTTTGCTTTTTGTCTGATGACCGCTCGCTTTGGCCACAGGTATACAAATCGTTAAAGTGAGTCTTTTTCATTTATCAATATGTTTTTAAAAATATGTTTATTTGGGCAAAAGAGACCGGCCCCACTAATCAGCCTTGTATTTCTTAACTGTCTGTCCAACTAGGGTCAGGAGCTGACATTTGGCAAGAGGCAGGTCTCCAGTCTAACACAGAGTTACAAGCCAACCAGTTCAACTAAGTACTGGTGAAAATTTAGCAGTACTTTAAGGGCAAGGATAAATGGAAGCCTGTGTGCCACTTCACTGCCACAACACACTGCAAAAACAAAACATTGAAAGTTCATATCATGTAAGTCTGAGTGGCCTGTTGTATCATTTTCTGCGTATTTGTACTGTTGCAGTTGTTTATTGCAGAGTAGCATTTTCAATATCTTCTTTATAAGAAAAACTTATAAAAACTATTTGTAATATATATAAAAAAAAAAAAAACCAACTATGAAATTCTACATTAATTAATAAAAGTAAGCACAGAGAAGCTGCAAGCCAAAACACCATATAAGGCAAGCAGTGTCACTTGTAAACAACCAATCTAACACAATCAGCCTGGTGCCGACTTTCAGGCTTCTATTTAGTGATTTCTTTCATTGTTATACAATCTGTACTTTGCTTATACTGTTAGGATTGCATGTTCCTGATAGAGCCAAACATAATCCCACAAACAATAAAGATGATCAGTTTTCTTCTTAGTGGAATATGTTGCAGACAGGCAGCTCACAGTCATCTGTGAGCGACTGTGTAATTCTGGTTGCAACTGGAGATAAAAAACATTTCCCTCTTAAGTCGACATTCAACAGTCTGCCGTAAGTCAGAGGGAATGATGTCGTTGTATCATCCGTCTGCTAGAGATGAATGATTTCCTCCTTTCTCTTAGACACATTTTCAGTTACCCCTCCAGACATGTACAGGAAGGGAAGTGGGAGGGGGACCTTTTGTAGTGACTAACCTCTGATGACCACATTACTTGGATTTAGTTAATGTACAAAACATGTACAATCCAGACGCATGCAGTGTACCCACACAAACAGCAAGCTCATATTTATGCCTGCACGCCTCATAAACAGTTTCGAGTCTGATGATTAAAGATGACACATAGACCTGTGTGTGCTGTTGAAATCATGTGTCATGATGACTTTGAATTGGACTCTCTGTAAATGACACACTTTTACGGTGCATCTTAACAGCTGCCTTTCCTGAGACACTGCTGCTGGATGACTGTTATAATACATCTAACATGTGCTCATCGGCACAAAGTTGGAGATTTAGATCTCTGTTATTTCTCTGTGTGTGTGTGTGTGAGTGCACATGATCGGGGCTGGGCCCACCCAGGAAGTGACTCCACCCTGTAGCGACGTACAGAATTCTCCCTTGCTGAAGGAGAGAGCAGCTTCACAGTCACAGCCTCTTTGCCCTTCTCAAAAGACTCCATTGTTCCTAGACGTCTGAGTGAGCTAAAGAGAGTTATGAAGCTAGCCGTTGGGGCAGAGGCTGGGGTGGTGGGTGTTGGGCCGTTGCCTAAAACCACACGGAGAAGAGGTTGCCAGACAGAGCATCTCTGTGCGGCTCGCAGCCTACTGTTGGAGCCTTGCCCCAGCTTAACAGCACCGTATGAAAAACCCAGCAACATGACACAAAAAAACACACCTAACTGTCAGAGGGCTCAACAGACTCAATGATTCAAGGCCATATGGTACTCCATATTTGGTGCTGTTTGTGTGCTTGTTAACTGGGGCCAGTTTTTTTTTTTATTTGAAAATTTGAAGCATTACTTGAACGGGCCAATCAGAGTGGGCCACTGGACGCTGCCCCCCCGGAGGCTTTTTAATAATGCTGGCATTTTGAACACAGAAATAGAAAATAAGAGTCATGTGATTTTAACCGTCACAAGTATTTTTCCAAGTTAAGAGTGGGTAGAGTACTGATAAAGGGTTTCATGGCAACTATATGATCTAACTGATGAACAGGACAATAAACAGATATTTGAAATAGCTACGCAGAGATATTTTCAAAAGACAACAGCCACCTTTTAGTGAACAATTTAATAAAAAAAATTGTTTCCGTTTTGGTTTTATTTTATTGAAACAGTATGAACAAAAGCACTGCAATTAAATAAATGTTTTGAACGAATCGGACAGCACAAATTAAAAAGTGATAATATGCGGCAAAGCAAAGGAGGGGNCACACATCGTTGCAAACATTTGCAGTGTCTGAAGCTTGTTCATTAAATATTACACCACTCATTCAGTGCACATATTAAATTTAAGCTTGTAAAGCAAGCAGGGGTAAGCTGAGACTTCTTTTTTTTAACACCCATTTAACACACTCTTACAACTGCAAAAAGATAACAAAAAGGGCATAACTGCCAAACACTGTGCACTAAAACTAAGTGCAATTATAAAACGTCATCTTATGCACACACTCTAGGTTTAAGCTCACTTTAAAGGGCTGGATGGCTGTTCTGGTACTAACAGAAACACATCGTCAAGTCAATGTCATCGCCATGTCTGATAACTACTTGCAAAGTGTAAGCCTTTGTAAGCCAACAAGCCAAGTTGTTTGTTTTGGAATGGGTGTCAGTTTAAAAGTACATTCAACTCACATTTTTAATGCACTTCAAAAATCCTCTTAGCTAGCTAGAGAATACCAGAGACAGTGGCACAAACCCTTCTGCTAAATTTCACAGATGTGTATCAGGTTTTTATATGTAAGTGTTAAACTGGGCAGAATGAGGGGTGTCTTTTCATGTTTACTGACCCTCAGAGCTCACGAGTGCCAGAAGAACTTCTGCGCACGGTGCTTCATATACAGCTGGCCAACATATCAGGGACTCTGGCTACATGACTGCATGTTCTGCACCAGCGCTCACGGGTGTTTTAGCCACAACAGTAGCTTAAGGCTGCCTGTACATAATGTGCTACATATTCCATAATATCAATAGCCTAGTCTATGCAACTGCAGCATATGAGGAAGTGAGTAACTGAATGCTGTGTAGTCCTTGTATAGCATTGTATATACACCCAGCAAAAATTGTAACAGCATTTGTTGTTTTCTTTCCTAATCCCAGCCTACTTATCTTGTTTTTTTTGTTTTTCTTAATGTCCTTTTTTCTAGCTTTGGAATTCATCTAAGTCAGTCACTAAATTACTAATATTGAGACCCCCCCCCACCCCTGTCTTTTTTTGAAAATGCCTGAAATTCTTCCTGACATCCTGCTGTCACCTTGTTTTATACTCTTCAACAGCTCCTTGGGATCAGGAAGGTTGCAGGGGAGGTGAGGATATTGGCTCATGTACCCCTCTTGTCTCACATACATGCAATATATACATTAAAAACATACACCCCCACCCCGTGCCCCTCGTTTTTTTTGGTTACAGTCCCGAGTGATGGTTCGGTTTGCTCAGTTTTGGCATCGTGCTTGTTTTCAATAATCAGAAATAACGTCACAGTTCAGTAGTTCCGAATTTCCAGAACTTTGCACGGTCCTGCGGCTTTGTTGGTGTTTTCCTCAGGGTCTGCGGGATACAAACAAAGATCCAGTCAGTGACCAAAAAGGAAGAATATTATATGATTGGTAGTTATGAGTTTTTAAAGTTCACATTATTTTAAAATTTATTTATTGGGGAACTTGTTAAGATAAATGAGATGGTGAGCAAAGCTGGTTTGTAGATTAAATTTAGATTAAGCAGATTAGCTTTTACATTCTGTGAATAAGGCTTTTTTTCTTTTTAAGTTTTTCATATACAGTAATAACTACAGAATGTCTGATTATTAGTTACTTGCACAAAAAAAAAAAAAAAACAGAAAGTGATTGCTCTGGTTAACAACCCCATTTCTAAATGCACAAAAGCCCTATGTCTGTAGGGATCGAATCAAGCCTTTAGCACAAAACCAGTCTGGCTGATGACCACGAGCCATGTAGACCGATACTAAGTCAATAAACAAGCTCATTTTAAGGCCACTTGTCACCATGAATGCTGGATTTGTCAGTAGCACTTGGGGAAACAGACAGATGTAAAAAGGCAAGTAAGGGGTTAAAATGATTAGCTGATGGAGTAAAATAGAGAAATTTACTCCATAACACTGTCCTTTTTTTTTTTTTGGCCGGATTTTTGTTTTTGGCAGACCTGTGACACAAAAATTCATCATCATTATTATCATTAGTAATTATCATTGTATTTTCACAGGGGAGGGTCAGAGAAGAACGTCAGTGCTCAGCAATAAGTTCGAGTGAAATGTTTGTTCTGGGGGAGTCACAGTCTCCTCGTCTCACAGAACAACGTTGATGTGTTATTACATTCTTGGATGGTTCAGCGCTGAGTAAAAGTTCTCGCATTTCAACTCCATATTTAGTGGAAGAGAAAAGTGTTGACATTAATGTAACGCTGCCATGGATTTAATCTTTGTGTGCATGTATGTGTGGTGGTGAGGTACTTACGAGTATTTGCCCATCCTCCTCACCACAACAATCACCACCGCAGTGGTGACGGCCACTGCCAGCAGGGCACCAACTACAATGCTGACAATCTGTCCAGAGCTCAGGCCATCTGTGAGATAAGAGTTAGTACCTTTAGACCTATAGTTAATATCTTAATATCCAATATCAGTATTGGTTACTATGGTTATGTTAGGCTTGCGAAGCGTACCATCATATCTGTTCAAAAAGACATCCCAATTCCATCCTACACATTTCTCACCTTCTGTGCCATTGTCAATGATCACATCTGTACTGGGCTCGCTCTCAGCAATGGGGTCCTTTGTCTTTGTGGGTCCCTCTGTCTCTGTGGGTTCCTCTGTCTCACCGGGGGCCTCTGTCCCGGGGTCCTCTGTCTCAGCAGGAGTCTCTGTCCCGGGGTCCTCTGTCTCTGTGGGTTCCTCTGTCTCACCGGGGGCCTCTGTCCCGGGGTCCTCTGTCTCAGCAGGAGTCTCTGTCCCATGGGTCTCTGTATCAGCAGGGCCCTCTGTATTGGCAGTACTGGGTGCTTCTGTCTCAGTGAGAGCCGGTGTGGTAGAGACTGCAGCAGACTCGGTGAAAACTTTTGTTGCACTTTGTGCAGGGACCGTTGCTGTTTCGATTGGAGAATTCCAGGTGGTAAGGGTATTAAATGAATCTACAGTCATTTCAACAGTTGTGGTTTCTGTTGGTGTATTTTCCACAGAGTCAAGTTCTGTAGAGACTGTAGGGCCTGTTGTGGGGCCTGGGGAGAGCAAATAATAACAATAATGAGATCACAGGCAGGCCATCCATTCAAGGCACAAAGCTGCTGAACCTAGCCTTCCCAGTGTCACAGTTTCCCTTCTATTATTATTATTTTACCAGGTAAAATGGTTTAGAACCAGTTATCGTTTACAAACACCTTTACAAGGGAGTTTTTTCCTCCCACAATCACCAGGTGCTTTCTCAACGGGGCAATATCGACTTTCTCCCTGTAATATCTATATATGCTGTTAATTAATTTAATTTAAAAAGATCAAAGTATAATATTGTTTTTTTTATTTCAATTAGACAATATCACCATTGTTAGCAAAGCATTACCTTGCTGTGGATGTACGTGTTAAACACATTTCCCAAAGTTTAAGTTCAAGCCATTGAGTTAAGAAGAATGTATCTGTTACAGCTGGGTAACATACACCCAGGTGCTGCAGCCGTACTGCTATTTAATGCAATTCCAACTGAGGGCACTCACTTATGGGTGCAAACATTTTTTTTTTTACAGATCAGGTCTGACAGCTAAACATCTGCTCTCTGTGGCGCACATTTCAACATCAGTGGTGTTACAACACCATCATTGGTGGTGTTACAAATAACTGTTTTCATTACGCTAAACTAAGCTTATAAAGTTTCAATTACAAATTTCGCACAATTAATTGTCATAGTTTAGTAACACTCGTACAAGTAAAACAAAACAAAATGCATTCATCGGTTTGGGTTCTATAAGAAAGCCCCTAAAATATTAGCCTGATGTGCTCTAAGGTCTGAGGACTGGTGATTTTAAAACATAAATATTTATTTAATAAAGCCTGACTGATTTTAGTCTATTCCTTACTTTTGAATTTTTTTATTTATTGGCATTTTAAAAGCCGATTCTGACAAATTGCTAACATTGGCCGGTACATCAGGCCTCAGCAATATATCGTCCAGTTTCTAATATTTATATCATAATGGCTAACTTAAGTGGTTATAGAAATTTTAGTAGTTGTTGTTGTTTAAGCAATCTTTTCCTTGTAACTTGATTGACATGTACATCTGTTAAAAAAAAAGAAAAGAAAAACAAACAAACAACAAAAAACTAAAACAGGAAGTCTCCTTCTAGGGTTCAAAAATAGCCTGTCATTTCAACCAAATCCTTGTTTGACAAAATTCAGCAGTGTGTGTGAGACATGTTCCAATTCAGTTGTCCCATGTTTCTTTATCTAAGTCATTGCTGCCCTCTGGAAAAATAAATAAATGTCTAAGACAATGGTGAACCTTATCATTGCATCTTAAGATGTGAAGTTTATAACAATAACCAAAAAAAGGACAAAGGACCTGCCTCAGTCTGTCAGGGTGGGCGAACATGCAAACATTTAGGTTCTTCCCACACAACATGATGCCATGACTCGACCATTCCCCCTTTCTCACACTCTCTCACGCAGACCCCCCCCCATATCTGTCTATCTATCCCACATGCTCTGACTTCTTTCCTGTGGAGGAAGAGCCACTGCCACATGTGTAAGCAGAGTGCAGGCAGGCTAACCATCAGCCACTTAATACGTGCAGTCAGAGGAGGGTGGGGTCAAAGGGAGAACTTAAAAAAAAGATGCTGTTTCTGGCAATCTAAAAATGTTACATCACAATGAAATATTAAAATATCTGACACCGCTTTGTTTTTCTAATTTCACAAGTTTTCTTGAATGATGTTCAATATCTAAAACACACTTTTGTCAGAGCTCAGGAGACTATTAGTGTCTGCAGTAAAATAGGCTCCCATTTTGTCCCAACTGTATAAAAAGATGTATTTATCGTCTTTCATGAGGGTCTGGGCTCAACATGATAATTCCCCACCAATAACCCAAGCTCCATCTCCCCACGTTCAACATCCTCCCAGCCACAACTGAAACTTTAGCCTGGACAGCCCTGCTTCAAAATTAAGGAGGTAGATTTCAGCGTGGCACCAAAATTACAGTCTGCACTTAACTTTCCACTGACAAGCTGCTGGCCTGAAATTGGGCCTTTTCTTTGGAAAAGTAAAAACGATTTAAAGTCGCACAAAAACTTCCTTGCAGCAGAGAGCAAGAATGAGCTTCTGTGCGGGTCTTCTAAACTTAGCATCTGACATCATGCTCTCTCCGTCTCTGCTTTGTCCAGTTCTTCTAAATACCTGAAATAATAGAGAATACTTTACAAGGGTAAAAATAACTGAATGGCTGGGGTAGTCTACCAACCGGTGCAGTACTGTGCTGCCTGGTGTGCTCATTAGCAACAGGCGGGGTAAATATAACAAAACATTTGTTCCCACTGTGGCAGACTATTGAAGGGGGGTTTACTAATGGCGACTCAGACTGTTTGTTTGGAACGTCTGTAAGTGATGATAAAATGGCCTGTGCTTCACTGAGCGTAGCTCTACGCTACATGCAATCACCCCCTCACTCTCCACTACCAATTGTTTCATTATGTGTACAGTTCCCACAATTAGCTCTGAGTAGTATTTCCTCCCCACTGTGCTAACCCTTCTGGGTTAATGCAGCTGCATTAGTGAGTAGCACAGAGACTGTTAACAGCCTACGTACACTCTCCCCTCCTTTCCTTTTAATCTACTTCTTGCCTATCTTCATCTCCATAAACCAGACTCCCTGAGGACAGGTTTGCTGCTGATGAAACCGTTGAGAAGGCTGAATCCCTGGGGAGGGAGAGAAAGAGGGAGAGGAAGGGAGGGGTAGAAGGGAAGGTGGGAGGGGTGCTCTGAGGGAATGGCGTGTTTCAAAGCCGAGAAGCCAGGGAGCACCCGCGTCCCTTCTGGAGTGCTTGATTTCACTGTGAACACGGTGTGTCCGCTTACAGCGAGATGTGCTGTGTGTGTGTGTGTGTGTGTGTGTGTGTGTGTGTAATACATAAGTGAGCCTGTGTTCATCCTCAGTGGGCAAATGGTCAGACCTAAAACAGGAAGCCTGAAGCAAACATGGGGCTTTTAGTCTCTCAGGCAGTTATGTGATGATTGCAAAGTTGGAAGCAGAGTTTTATTATAGTTTTGCATTTTCTAATTAGTTTCAGTTTTTATTTTGACTTTTTGTTTTTTAATTTAGTTTAGTTTCAGTTAGTCTCCAGAGTGGCTTTGCTCATTTCCATTCAGTTTTTATTGTTTGAAAATGTTTACATTGAGTTTAGTTTTTACTACTTTCAGGGTCAGTTTTAGTCTTTTTAATTATTATTGTATGGAGGGCATGTGCCAGAGGCAAGATTTAGGCAAATCATTATAGGTATTAATTAAAAACCCAGAGCCTTTTGAAAGCAGTTGACTCTCAGTCTTGTAGACACCCAAAGTCTGAAACACCTTCATCAGCTCCCTCTTCCTTCAGCAGACAGATGTGAATGGGGATGTTAAGCTTAAAAAATAAACTGAGCTTAAAAAGCTCAAGGATAGATTATGAGTATTTCAGTATTAGTCCACCACAGTAATTTGTAACCACAAATGATTTGTCCTAAAAAGCTTTAAGTGATGCAGATAAACAGGACAGGGAGGGCGAGGTGGGGCAAAAGGCTGAGTGAAAAGTGGTAAAGGAACATGGCAACAATGATGCGAGACAGAAGTGAAGGGGGAAGTTCACTTCCTGACATAAATAAAACCTGTGGAGAGAGTGAAAGAGTCCAATAATATACAGCTAGAGACAGCAAAGGTGGGAGTACAAGCTTTCATTCATTACTGTCACAATTAGCCGTCACAGAGCCCCCCCCGTGTGTGTGTGTGTGCGCGTGAGATGAGAGAAACGATCTGCGTACAAGATGTGAGGGAGTGCGTCCAGCTTTGGAGCCCAGGAATGTTTTTGTTTTTTTGTGGCGCTTAGGGAGTAAGATGTGAGAGATACAGGCGCCCTGCCCATCTCACCACACCAACATGAGATGTACACTCCCCTGCTAAACCGGTAAGAGCCATCTCTAAAAACACCGGGCCGTGCCATGCACAGCGTACACTGGGGACTCAAAGCAGGAAACAAGCCAGAGTGGAACACTCTCAGCCGGCGTTATCACAGATGCAACACAATGAGTGTCCACATTCATCTCTTAGGTACTAATGTTTTTCTCCTCCCTCTCTTACCTAGATAAAAATAAACATGGAGGAGATGGACTCTATCACCAGGAGCAGAAACTGGCACTACATCAAGCAGGCCTTTAATCTCGGACATTACAGATCTTAATACATTGCAAAAACATAATGAAGTGGAACAGCCATGACATTAAATGCAACTACAGAAGGAAACACAAATAAGCAAGTTATGCTGCATTATCGTTCTAAACATTGCAGCTCTCATTTGCTCTTGCACCGTGTCTCACAGAGCACATGGAGCAGTGATATTAGACATTTATGTCTTTATCCATTGAAGATGCACAATAAAAAAAAAAAAATTCTACAGGCGCTCATACCGCGCTTCTGTGTTTTTTTCTAAAGTTGCACTTTCATCTGCTTGAAGCTGCCATGGTCTCAGTTATGTTAGGATAAGGGCTAAGTCTCCACCTCCTTTTCTTAAACAGATGAATCTTTCTCCTTGCAGAGATTTTTGGAAATATGGTGGGATTTACCCCCCCACCCCCATTAGATTCAGTTGACGTGACTCCTCAAACCTCGTGGTCTCTCTTTGCGGGCATATGTCTCATATTTGGAACATGAGCGCAACATTTGGGTCATTTCTTAAAATGGGCATGGACAAAGGGCATTAACCTCTTCCTTCGGCAGCCAGATGTGAATGGGATGTTATTGGTCGAGGAAACGCAGACAAAACTCATTATAAGAAGGAGGCAAGGGGAGGGGTGGAGAGGGGCAAGCAGCGAGAGGGCGGAGGTGCAGGATTGTACAGGATGGAGGACAGAGTAAAAAAAAAAAGGCTCCATTTGTGAGGTATGAGTAAGGAATGACAGATTTCCTTTGTTTTCTTTGTAAAACGGGGACAACAGCATCTTTCTGAAAACTTCAGGACTTTTGTTGCCAGAAAAAAAAAAACTGGTCCGTGAAACGGACCAGACAGACCAGGAAAGGTTGTCCCGTAACAATAGATCCATCTGCTTATTGTGCCCCCCCCCACGCGCACACACACCAATTCTGAGGGTTAGACACACAAACCTGGAAGAGAGTGTCTGAAAAAGCCGAAGGGCTGTTAAGAGACCAGGGTGGGTGGGTGGTGGGGGGGACGCAGGGGATATTTTAAGTGGTAAAGTTTGCTACCCCACCAAACATGGGTAAATGCCAAGGGCTGGTGTGCTGCACACACTAACAACACACGGGTAAAAGAGGGTGGGGCACCTCTCAAAGTTCATCATGTCTCTTGCTCCTCTCTCATCCATATGACCCTCTTAAATATAGAGCCTCCCACTATTAATACACACACATAGACACAAAACAGCCCTGCCCTACACTTTCCTCAGACTTCAGCCTGGCCAACGTGTGCTGGTCAAGGCAAAAGAAGGAAGCAAGGGAAAGAAAGAAAGTTAAATTGTAAATGGTGTGAGCATGACCGAAGACAAAGCGGAGATGAGGTGGGGGGAATGATCAGAGGGGAAAAAAGGAGAAAATTAAATCAAGTGCAGTGAGAGAGAAATGGGTGAATCAGGAGTAAAACGAGAGGAAGCAGAGGATAGGCTTTCAGATAAATATGTAGGGTGTATGTTACAGTTTACAGTCCCCCCACACCTCCTCCCTCCCTGCATATGAGCACTGTTTTGGGACGCTTCCAAAGGATATTCCTTTCTTCTCTTTGGCTGTGCCAAGAAATTACAGACATGAGGCACCAGAGCTTCTTGCTGTTACATCATATTTTTTCCTCACACCCGAAAAAAAAAAAAATCACACTTTTCCTCCTGTCAGACCTCCGGAAGAGATTATAGTGACAATGAAGGAGAAATACAGCAAGGCAGGATGAGGTAATTTGTTTAACAAAGACGGATCAGTTCACATGAATACTGTGTTAATTTGAACACTTTCACTCAAAGTTTTGCCTTTCTCCATCGCTGATTCTCAGCTAAGCTGGTACAAATGGGATTAAATACGAATGGCAGATGCTAGAAAAAAATGGTTTTGATATTTTTTCCAAAAAAAAAAACCAAAACCTTAAACTTATTTAAAATGTAAGCACATGTTTAACACTTGTGTATGTGTGTGTACACAAGCAATCATATTAACTTATTAAGGAACACAAATGAAACCTGGACCATTTTCCCCATTTGAATCCAGCCTCCAAAAGTGTTGTTCAGTCGGCACGGATTAAAGCAGACAAAGAATGGTGTGGTGAGGGCACATGGAGACAGAGGGAGACAGAGAGGACACAGTGTGCTAACAGTAGGATGGTGATAGCTGAGAGTTCACTTACTTGCACTTGTGAAGGCACACAAAAGGCCAACAAGGGCCAACAGGAGCAGCAGCTGAACTTTCATTGTGTCAAAAACTCTTCTCCGGTCTTCCTTTCAGTCAAAACTACAGAGACGTCCCCAGGGGCACAACACCGGAGACCCAGCACACACCAGACACACTAACCGGCGTCTCCGGCAGTAAAATGTAAGGGACCAAAAAAAATTTAAACAAATAACAAAGGTCAAGAATGGAAATAAAGTCTTTGGACGAAGTTTGGGAAAGCAGTTGGCTGAGATCCTTTCAACTTCTGGAGGTGAACATGAGCAGGCTTAGGAAGAAAAAGAAAGGGGTGGTGGAGGGATGTAGAAAGGACAAGAGAAAAGAGAGGAGAGATCTGGCCACTTTGGGTAAGTGCAGAGTGAGAGAGAGGGAATGGCACACAGCAGGAGAGAGAAAAGAAAGGGTGCATGTGAGTGGCTGAGAGTGGAGGAGGGGTGTCGGTACTGGTTGTGGTGGCGGTGGGCTGGGCGGGCTGAGGAGCAATGGGCAGGTTGGATTGGGAGGAGGGCGTCTGGATAGGGGCAGTAAGGTGGTTTCAGACCCTTGTGGCCCAGCCCCATGTGAGACTCCTCTTGGTGCACAGCCAGAACAGTACTCCTGTTTGCAAACCCTGCTATATCAGCAGCATGCACACGCTCACACATGCAAACACACACTTGGTCACACAGATAAAACGGAGTTGACTTATTTATCTAGACAAGACAGGTTAAACTGCAACTGGTCGTCTTTTGCAATTAGACAAACTTTTTGTGTGCTCTGAATGAATGGAAGGAAGATATAAACAGAGGCTTTACTTGTCTCAAACGATCCTTAATCACAGAGTTAGGAGCCAAATCTTTCTGGTACAGAACAGAACTTCACTAGATGTTACCTGCCAAATTCTGTACCAGCATTTAAGTAAATATGAGCAAACAGCTGGAATGCATTTCTACTGATCCTCTAAAAGGTTATGTTTTTCTCCCAAAATTCAAAAAGAAAGCAGCAGTGTACGTGTGTGGCTGATAGACGGTGGGAAGAGAGAGCTTATTGGACCGTTTGCCAATGAAAAGAGGCCGTGAATACAGTTAGAACATTATGTGACACTGTGTTGGAGGTGGGCATGGGTGGTCTGCAGAGTTTACATGCAGAAGAGTGCAAATAAACTGCTGCCTGGCACTAGGCTGACACCTGTTGGACAGCAAGCTGTGAGGGCCAAAACAGCACAACGGCAAAAACCAAAACTCCGAAGTTTTCGCTGTCACCTGTACTTCCACATATTCCAAGAGTCTCGCATAACACAGCAAACCTGCGCAGCATCATTTCAGGTTTTTATGAGATTTCAAACATGCAAACAGCTGATAAAATAACAGCAGCAAATGCGAGGTTAGCGGAGTAAAAATGGTCAATGACATTTTAATAAACACTGAAACAGATTTAACTGCTGAACCGCCGTACATACACAGATTACTTATGACACACAAAATGCCAATGTCATTTTTCTTTTAAATCACCTATTTACATTATAATGAAGCTATATACATAATGTTTCTCCTGGAAGAGAAATAACAAAATACTGTCTCCATTTGCCATTTCCTTTTTTTTCTTCTTCTATATAATCAGTCTGCATTTTTCCAGGGCAAACAGAGAAGTAACATACTGTTATTTACAAGGACAATTACACACAAACACACAAGATATATATATGCTGGTCACGGTAATACAGCATTTAATGGTAATAATAAAGAGTATTTTTCTTCTTTTTTTTTTTAAAATTTAACATTACCTTGTTTTGACCACCTGAACAATCACTGAGATCTTCCAAAGCAAAAAAAAAAAAGAAAAGAAAAAGATTTTAAAAAATTAAAAAAAAGAAAAAAGCACTTCAAGGTCTCTTATTTCCCCATGGAAAATAAGAGACCCATCAGTGTACAAAGAAATTCACTTGTTTCTCTCTCTCTTTTTTTTTTTTTTTAGCCATATAAAGCTGTATGCTAAAGGAAACCAGAGAGGACTATACACACCTGTACACACACAAAATCACAGTGAAAACAAAACAAAACAAAACAAACAAAAAAACAATGTCGAGCATCTTGTTTGGTCTTTACTCTCTTGCTGATGTCATTTTCTCCAATAATAAAAATCTCCCGGTTATCATTTATTTTACACTAGATGCTTTCTAAGCTCGGTGTTGTGCAAAAACTGCCCGCCTTTCCCTAAATGAGGCATCCTGAAATCAGGACCGACTTTATCTGCACGGCCGTAAACGATGTGTGCTTTTGCCAAAATTTCGGTTTTATCTCGGAAAACTATATATTGGTGTTGATAAGTCACTCTAACTGTCGAATTTTCTTTTTTGACGTTTATTGGCGCTGCGAATAAGCTCATTATGCCACTCAGCTTATTACAGCCTTACAATGAAGACTTTTATCCTTTTGACCAGAGTCCTGGGGACGCTAACATTTAGCCAACAGGATTTGAACACACTGACAGCACTATACAACACACATTTAACCTCACGTCTAAGAGATGTAAAGGGCAGATATGTGAAGATATATGTGGACATAACACCCTGAGAACATGACACGCTAACCTGCTGTTGCAAGCACATAATGATGACATTTTAACAATAAAATGGGCAGAATAAGTTTAGATCTGGTGTCCTGTGTGACAGCACAAAGATCAAGGAGGAACAAATTGTGATACATAGATCTTTTGTTGAAATGAAGCAAAATTATACCTGTTTTAACCAGCAGGTGGCACCGCAACTCATGATTTAGGTTGAAAGGTTACTATTTTTCCCCCAAATTATCCTTCTAACCTGGTTATGTGAAGTAACAGCGACCAGAGAAATTCTAGAGTGAAGAACAGATGACATGTCTGCATTTGCTCAGCATCTGCAAAAGAAACTGAAGATGACATTGTTTCTGTTCATTTCAGTCACAGGCAGGGAGACTTTGTAGATTTGGGACACAAGCTGGATAGCAGGATGCACATTTAAGAAAAAACAAACAATTTAAAAGAAGAACTGACGACACTTTGGTGACTTGTAACCCTGTTGGCAATCGGGGACACAACAAGAGACAATTCAGAGAGAGATTCGGAGGTCTGTTGCTCCGGACGAAATGTGTTTACATCTCTGCTTCATCCAACACAGTCTCAGACTATCCCGTCCTTATTTTTTCATGATTGTCTTTAGATTTAGCGGCCACTTCTATCAGAAAAAAAAAGGCCAGTGTGTTTAGAAAAATTACTTTCCATTTTGTTTTCTGTTGGATTGTCTTCTGTTTCTCCACACAGGTGAAAGGAGCAGGTCAGCCAGTTTCATACCTTATGTCACTACCGTCACACTTCGCCTGTGTCCTTCTCCCATTTTTAAGTCTTTTCCTTCATTGCGCTCTAGGACTGACAGCTCAGTCTAGACAATGGAGTCCCAGTCAAAGTCATCCTGGATGTCATCAGCGGCGAGCATGCGTCTCACCTGAAAGTGTCCCGGAGGCAGCGTGTGTTGTTGCTGCTGCTGGCTCAGCTGGCTGTGATGACCTGGACGTATAAAAAGATGACAATTACACCTGAATTATTTATTTTTAAACATGCAAGTAGGACAAAGAACTAAAAATATTCTAAAATAAAGATGATCTCCCTCCTGATAAAGCTGAGGGTATTAGCAAAACCCACAAAGTTAAAAACAGTAACATTTACTGTCAATACATTAGATCATGTCTTAAGTTCTCATCCACATATAGTGCACTAAATAACAGGTGATAATGACATGGTGACTCATGTTAGTGAGTCACTGTAGTGAGTTTTAATGGTTATTTTGAAATAAAAATGCACACTGGATATTATAAAAACCACTGTATCTTAGGAAGATTATAAAATTAATGTATCAAAGAGGTGTTGATGCAATTTTATGATGACATTTGTCAGCGTTTGGGAATATTACTACATGCTGTGCTGCATTATTATGTATCTTTAGAACAATATTCTGAGCTACAAATGGACCATACAAATCACCTGAATTTTTTTCTTTTTTAGAAATTAAAGAAAATTTATAACATTTTTTTTTTATTAGGGTGAAGATATGAAGAAGCTGACTCCACTTATTGGCCACTTCGTTTGGTACACCATACTAGTCTTGTACATTCTTCATGTACAAGATTCAAAAAGGTGCTGGAAACATTCATCAGAGATTTTGGTCCAAATTTACATGTCAGCATCACAGAGTTGCTGATTTCTTGAACTGATAAGTTCACTGTATTCAAATATACAGTGAACTTATCAGGTTCAAGAAATCAGTTTGCAATGATCGTGTTCTCCTTCTGGAACCAGCAATCAGAAGATAGGTAGATTGTGGTAATAAAGGGATGGGAATGGTCACAGCAATACTCAGATAGGCTGTGGTATTTAAACAATGCTCAGTTTTTACTAAGGGGACAAGAAGATATACCCCTCCACCTCCACCACCACCACCAGCCTGAACCATTGATGCAAGGCAGGATGGATCCATGCTTTCAGGTTGTTTATGTCAAATTCTGATCCTACCACCTGCATGCTGCAGCAGAAATCCAAACTCATTAGACCAGGAAATGTTTTTCTCTCTTCTAGTGTCCAATTTTGGTGAGCCTATGCAAAGTGTAGGAGCGGCACCCAGTATGGTCTTCTGCTCCTGAAGCCCATCTGCTCCAATGTTTCACATGTTGTACATACAGAGATGCTCTTCTGCATAACTTCGTTGCAACGAGTGGTTTTCTGACGTACTATTACCTTCCAATCAGCTCAAAGCACTCTGGCCATTCTCCTCGGACCTCTGGCATCACCAAGACAACCAGAGAACTGCCACTCACTGGATATTTTCTCTTACTGGTCCATCCTCTGTAAATCCTAAAGATGGTTGTCTGGGAAAATCCCAGTTCATCCACAGTTTCTGAAATATTCAGATGAGCCCATCTGGCACCGACAACCACCACTTTTCTTCTCCATTCTGCTGCTCGGTTTGAACTTCAGCAGGTCATCGTGACCATGTCTGCATGCTTAAATGCAGATGCGAGTTGTTGCCATGTGATTTCCTGATCAAATATTTGCATTAACATGTAGTTGAACAGGTGTACCTAATAAAGTGGCTGGTGAGCGTATATGCATGATGATCAGTTTACTGGCCATAGTTAGTAGTAAAAAGTCTGTGAAATCAGGTTGATAAAATCATTTAAATAACAGCACTTCAGTTATAGAAAGTCGACCCAGAGTTTTGGGATTTTGACGAAACTATTGGGACTACAAATCAGTCTCCCAACTTTATGAAGAGAAACACTAAGTTGCTGGAGTGCTCCGTTTAATTTTAAGTGTTTTTGCTGATGCTCTAATCCAGTCTTTCACAACCTTGCATATATAATCATTTTGAAATGTGTTATCCAGTTAAAAGGGTGCTACTGCCAACATTTCCTGTCTCTGGCTCGCACACCTGCCTCTGTGTAAGCCTGCATATATACCCTGCATTTCTCCAGGTACCTCCTGACCTGTTAAGACAGCGATGGAAGAGTCACCTGTCATGGCAGGAGCAGTGTTGCTCATGGGAGGCATGTGAGGGTATCCTGGTGGGCCCATCAGAGAAGAAATGTTTTGTCTCGAGTCCATGTACATGTTCCCTGTGGGAGAATAGACAAAAGGGCAATGACTAACTGTCAGATTAGTATCCCGGCTTTCACACTGCTCGTCTTTGCAGAACACAAGCTGTTATCATGGGCACACACAATTTTATTGTCATTTTATGCTAAGCCACAGAAATCCAATAGATTCTGCTGCCACTCAGTGGATTTCCCTCTGGTGAAATATTCCCTCATCTTCATATCTTTACTTCAGTTGCCATTAAACTGACAGCATCCATAATTTTGCTATAAACATACAATGAGCCAACAATGACACAGTGAGCAGAGAGACTGTAAGTCAGCTGCAAGGCCTGAGCTCCAGCTTCCATCCCATCAACTAAAAGCAGAAATGCTCCAGAGCAAGACAAATTCTGGTCCATTCACAAGGTAAAATTTCCACAAACATGGCTTCCATACATCACATTAAGTTAACATTTAACTTTTTATCTTTTCTCCTACCTTCTATCATTTGTCTTTTTCCCTTAACTACACTCCTACTTTCAATGTCTCCTCCAAATGACCTAAAACACTAAACACACTCACAGCTGGAGATAAGCTCTTACCACCCTCTATTTTTTTTTCTTCTGACACACAAGTGGATTCATCAGATAAAAGTAAATGTTGGACTTTTATTTTGATGGGGTATTTTTATTGTATACTGCAGTCTTAATAATTAAATACTCACTATTACTAAGAATATCCAGAGTACTGTGTGTAAAGTCCAGTGCAGATATAAAGCAGCTGACATGTTTCCCCATTATGTTGTAGCTCGAAGGTGGTTGCTGGCAGAAATTTCAGACTCTGGCCTCATATATAACCATCTAATATACTGTGTTATCCTTATAGTATAGGATCCTTGGCCCAGCAGACTGACCTGTGCTGATGTGTTGATTATGTGGGTTGTGTTGCCCATGCTGATTGTGATGGCTGGGCTTTGGATGCATGGCCCCGTGTGGCTGAGCCGGGTGTTGCGGCGCAGACGGCGGTGCTGAGTGTTGGACCTGAGGTTGCGGGTGGGTGGCGCCCTGAGGGGGGATGACCCCTGTGGCCATGAAGAACTGGTTAATGGAGGAACACAGGTCGGCCATCTGGGCAGCATCAAGAGACCAGTTGCTGAGCTCCGCCTGCCGCATGCTCTCCTTTAGACCTGACAGAGAGCGGAAGCAAAGTGCCGTGACCGCCCCGCTGCAGAGCTTTTATGGTTTCAAGCTGTGACATCATTTGATGTACTTTATTTTATTGTTTTTTGTTTGTTTTTTTAAACAAGGACAGCACACAATTATAAATTAATGCATGAGTTACCTAGCTGCTAACTTGCATCTGTTGTCCCTGGCAGATAGACAAAAATACAGAAAGTACCAAAAAAAAGTGATATAAGAGCACAATATCTAAAAGGCCATCAATGCAAACTTAGAAATTAAATAATATGCTAAATATAGAAGGCCACCACTGGTGCCTGAGAATTGTTTTAAACATGGCGAATCTGAGTCTCTGATATCTGTGCGTACAAATATTCCATTTCCTCACTACTTCACCGAGAAAGCAGACCAAACATTGTCGTTCGCTGGTAGATGCTCTTTTCCTAGCAGCACTTCCACTGCCAAGAGAGATCTGGTATCCTCTAAGTATGTGATGAATCATTTTAAACATCAGCCATACATCAGTGTTCGTCAAAGTACATTGATGTACTGTAATCCCCTTTGCCTTTTTATCTAATTCTTTAGGAATTTGTTTATGAGCAGATATTTCATAGCAGGAAACATAGCATGTGCAGCAAATGGAAATAACGGCTGCCTACTACTGATAAAAACATTCAGATCAAATTTAACATTAGTAAAAACAGACTTGTGTCCATTATGAAGCTTATGCATAAGTTCAATGACCTGTAATCACTCATCTGCTGCTTTCCCGGGTGTTCAGATGCTAGTCTATCCTTTACATCACTTCCACTTTCCCACGCTGTCAAACTTAATGCTGACATCACCGCTCTAGTCCAATCATCTTCTTGCCCTCATCCTCTGACCCAATCAGCATCCACTTGCGTACTTCAATGCTCACTGCTCCCTTTCAGACTTTCATTCATGCAGCCCTCCTCCTCCCCATCTCTGTGTCACCCTGGTCACTCAGAGCCCCAACCATGCCTCCGTCTTCAACTCCACTCCACCTGGGATTCCACTGTGCTACGTGGTCTGATCGCCAAATAGCTTAATTGAATTCTGTATCTCAATAAATCATCATCACCAGTTCTTCCAAAGTGATCTCTCCTTATTGAAATGATGCCTAAATATTTATTAAGGTATAATAAAATTGTTTCATACTGTTTTGGTTACATTAACAGCCAGTTATGAAGGAGCTAACTCCTGGGGGAACTTGCTGTGAGTTTAGCTGCAGCTTGTTTTTCACACTTTACATCAGTAAACAAAAGCTGAAGGATTGCCAGTTTGACACCACAGATCATCACAGAGACACAGGTACAAGGCTCAAAAAGGGACTCCTACAGAGTAATCTAAAAACAGCACAGAGGTGCAGAAGAAGATGATCTTGCAGGGACCATCCGTCAAATTTAAATCAGGTATTTTTTTCCCCACCTCATATACATTCCAACTACTATACTGTTCCCCTAAATAATTTCCCCTGAGGAACTAAAATGAAGAACACTTACCAACAAGTCTTCACTCTATAAACTCTTTATTATATTGTTTACATTGTATAGTGTGGACTGACCGATGAATTAAATTTATAGCTTTAAAAGTAAATTGTTACAATTGTATTAGATGCCTTCTTAAAATCTGAAAACTCTGCTCTGTCCACAACTTTAACCTTTGATTTATTTCACCAAATATATTATCTAATATTTCTATTGACTAACACTGATAAATAAATATGGAAGCTACTGGGAGGATATTGATGGGATCCAATCACTGCTAGGTCACTGCTGGGGGAAAATACAAGTTTATTTTTAATAGCTTCATCAGATGATTTAACTGCCTACATTGTGTCAGTTTTATGAAAATTCTTGTACGGGTATCACAGACATCCTTGGAGTTTTATTGTTTAATTATTTAATCACTGTGGATTGTGACAGTTTTAATTCTGAAAATAGGAAATTCAATATTTGCAGGATTGTAAGCTTCTTTTTTTTTGACCTCACACCAACATTTCTGGCCACAAAATAATTGACAATTTCCTTTAGAGTCACTAATTAGTTCAATAAAAATATTCAGCTGTTTCAGTTTGTTTCCTCAATGATTTCACTATTTTTTCCTCTTAAGT
>JASGAU010384603.1:30962-42114 GCA_030220045.1 Australoheros facetus | reverse complement strand
AGGGGGGGCACGTCTGAGCCCGGAGAACATGCTTTTTTTTTGCCGTACTAGAATTAAGTGTAATTGCACATCCACTACAGTAGGTGGCAGTGGCGCTCTCGTTGTCAGAGTGTACGCAGTAAGTAATAGCTCTATGGTGTATGTTTTTTTTGCCTACACTCAGCGTAGAGCAGGCTCCGCCGTGACTATTTATAGTCGCGGCAGAGAGTGGGGGGGCGCAAAAGGTTTTCTTCTTCCTATGGGGGGGGGGCGTAACAAAAAATAATTGAGAAGCACTGCTCTAAACTAACACATATGCAGAATCTGTTGGTAAGGGTAAGAGTTTTGGTAATAGAAGATTTCTGGTTTCCATTTGAGGTGCCCCATGTGGTCCATGATCCATTGACCAATCACATTTGAGCAGGCTTTGTTGCATCCAGGTAAAAACAAAAAAAAAAACTATCCATTGTCCAAAAGGCTAGATCAACTGAATTATTCTCATTTTCTTTCATAATGTTTCAACTCTACACCACATTTTAGCACATATTGAACTCTTTAAAGTTCTTCGGAGGATCTTTGAACAAAGTCGAGATACATCACGGATGCTGCTCAGACTGTTAGCATTGTGAAATGCTACAGATCATAAAGTAAATGAGGACGCTGCATCCTCAGTGTGCCGCGTCTCTGACATAATCTTCGTTTGTTGGGAAGCTGTGAGTCACGAAGCCGTTTGGTATCCTTTTAAAGTATTTCCTGTTTTGGTTTTCCTCTTCCATCAGACCCCAGCGGCTCTGTGCTTCGCTCTGACACTGGAGAAATAAGCCAGCCAGAGTAAATAAGAGTCATAATTCATTAATCTGGGAAAGTGAATGCCTCAGCAACTCTGAAACACAGATAATTAACCTGATAACAAATTAGTGCCTCCTTGCATATTTTATGTCCCGAGAATGGAGTAATGAAGTGTATTATTATGATTCAATTTTTTCTGCCTATTAGGGTCCTCTAACATATTTTGCATTTTTCATGTGCTGCTAAGATATGCATCTCTCGAACAGTGAATTTACTGGTTGGGATAGAAAGCATATGAGCTGCACACTGACACTCTCTGCCTCACAGCTCATGCTCAGCTGCTTTAGAAAACAGACAACTTTATTGAGGTGAATGCTGTACTTTTTGGATTTTGGTCTCTTGAAAGCAGCTGGCAGTATGACATCAAAGCGGCGCCCCGTTTGTTGTTCGCAGCTAATTACATCAAACAGCCGTGCAGCTCAGGGCTTTAGAATCGGTATCCATTCCTACGTTCTCCATATTTAGCAACTTCTTTGAAAAGAGTTTCTGAACTCAGAACGAGACAATCTACACGTTGCAGGGGACCGTCTCAGCCTCATTAACATCGTGTAAATGTTTGACAGGAATACAACGAAGCACACGGACAGACAGCCGTGCAGCTGGATGGGAGAATACAGTGACAGCCTTATTTACAGCCCTCAGACACAGTGCGGCTAAGCTCGTCCTGCGTGTCTAATGAGTATAATTATTCTATTTTTCTAAGGCTGACCCTTTGACCTGTTGTTTTACTTTCATTTTGTCGTGCTGCTTTGAATTCCACCTCTTTTATTACTTAAATAACGCTGAGCCGGCCCAGTTCGGGTTATCACCATCATAAAATGTCTCTGAATCAAGACGCATCAGCCGGAGTTGATAAATGAAGTGAACTCAGGAGTTCCCAAAGGAGACTCGAATGGCCACCCGAGGCTGGCTCCATTCATTCCCAATAGACGCCCATGTTAATGTACTTCATACTAAAAATGAGCAGGTTGGTACAAAAAGGCAGGTTGTAGTCTCTGTGCAGGTAGAGGGCGGCATGCATACTTAAAGCTACTGCTCTCGTGAAAAATATATTTTTTTAATCTCAATGAGAATTTTACTTTGATAAATAATATATATTGATACAAGGAGTGGACCCTTTGAGTGACAGGTGGATGTTTTCATGTCCTGTTCTGGGTTCATTTCTTCTGATAGGTCAGTTTTTTCCTACCTATACATTTTGTTTTAAGCCTGTTTTTGTTAACGCAGACTTTGAAATCGTATCACAGTGAAGCTACCCAGCTCTGGCATTAGCTGATAGCACCCTAGCTCTGCTTGAGGCTTCGAAATACATCCACAGATCAGTGGGCAATATCATGCTAGTTATGTCCATATTGTATATAGAGTTTATAGTCAGAATGACTTTGCTTGTACCCTGCTTTTTCCTAGAGGCTGAAAGTCATCGTTTTAGTAATAGTAATAGTAATGTCTCATCTTGGTGGATGGATACAAGACTCATGACATTCTTGTTGTGCTTAACTAAGGTGACACGGTAACGTTACAAATATTGAAAGTATTCACATAAGAGGCGCGCACACAGAAAATAAACTAGCAGCGCTGTAGCAAAATATCAGGGGAAACACCTCAGAGCGATGACATAACTGGTACCCAGGTGCCCCCAGGTAAACTTTGCTTTAAGCGATTGAAGTGACAACCTTTGAAAATTAAGAGCACCACCGAGTGACATAAATGTTGATTACAGCAACCAGCCATCAGCTGCAAAGTTGGATATGCTGATGGGGCTTTAGGATCAGTGTGTTACTGCACTGCAGTTAGTGTTCGCAGGGTTGTTGAGAAAGCTGGAAATCGAACCCTGACGCAGACCAAAGAATGGCCGTTAACCTGGTTCCAACTAGAGGAGTTTATAATGTGTCATAGTAAATTTATGGTCTTAACTCAAAAGCTAACCTACTAATAAATATGATGATCAGGAAGTGATCCTATAACTAATGTGCATGTTAATGTTAATCATTTATTTGTATATGATGTTAATTCATTAAGAAAACTCGGTAATCCCACAGCTATCATTCTATAAGGTTCCTGCCTTATTTTCATCCTCTGTTTATTATTATTATTATTATTATTATTATTATTCATAACATGAATTGATTTGCAACCTACAGAAATATGACCCACTAACGACCCCCCAGGATTTTTTCAGCAGCTGTGTGATTATGCGTGTCCATTAACATCTGACACTGAACCCTTATTTATAACCACTGCCAGAAGAAAAGCTTAAAGCAACCCTGGGTTCATTATAGTTAGGTTATTTTAGTTCCCCCTGTAACGTGTATATTCATTTACACGGAGCTTTTGACCTCTGCTTAATGCGTACGGGGATATTGTTTACCTAATAATGTGCATATGCAGTCATATTTATGCTACCTGAATAAAAACATGAGCACATCATCTGGATGAGAGATCCCCACGCTGGTCCCAGAGTCTGTCAGGCTGTCGCTGTGAAACAGACTAACTCAGTGTGAGTATGAAACTCAAACACAAAACTCTGTGTGTGTGTGTGTGTGTGTGTGTGTGTGTACCCCCCCCCTCGGTCCTGAGCAAATAACCTGAGCGAGACATTTGAGAATACCCTTGACGTTGCAAAGTCAAGCTTCAGCTACTGAGGAGCATCTGCCTTGCTCACAGGCAAATAGCCTAAAGGCAGGAAGAGCATGCTGGCCCCGGGGAAAAACAAAAACAGCTTAAAAATCCCACAAATGTGCCTGATTGGAAACTTTGGAGCAGTTGTAATGCCGTGTAATCCACAGCAGATTATAAATGACAAGTTGACATTTGTGAAGGTACAACAGAAACCTCAGTGATGTGTTTTCCCTGCAACACAGCTGTGCTTTGAGTAGTGACCATCACAAGTAAATCCTACGTTAATAAGTATTTATCATCAGGCTGAGGCGCTCAAAGAGATACATGACTAAATTATGGTGGGATAAGGAGTTTTGGGCAATGTGACTAGAGTCAGTATTAATAAAGGGTTTCTAGAGTGTTGAATAGATTATATCTAATTATTGTTAGAGAGCTTTTACACTTAATTACCTTTTTCACAGTATTCACTGCAACAAAAGAAAAGTGATGGAGGGAAGCCTGGATTATTTTGAAGCCTCTATTTAAATGAATTACTGGTTTTTCCTACTGTATGCCCAAAGTTACACGACTGTCACCCCAGCAGAGCTCTTCACCAAATGCCTTTTTAATTTATCGGTGCAGTAATTCAGGAAAATCTTTGATAATGAGTAAACAGTCATAAGATATGTGTGTACCCATGTATGAAGAAATTCACAACTACAGCAGAATATCAATAACATATATTGGTATATAACATTAACAAACCGATGTCCATCCATCCAGTCTCTTCTGCTTATCCTTTTCAGGGTTGCGGGAGGGTGGAGCCTATCCCAGCTGTCATAGGGCGAGAGGCAGGGTACACCTGTACAGGTGGCCCGCCTGACGCAGGGCTAACACAGAGAGACAGACAACCACTCACACTCACATTCACACCTGTGGGCAATTTAGAGTGACCCAGTTTTCACCATGCTTACATTTATAGAGGTTTAATATTTAATGTGTTATAATTTGTACCATTAATGTGGTTTATTTCTCTTTCCTGTAGTTTTTTTTTGCATATTTACTTATAAAAGTACAAGTTTTAAGTTAAGTGGTCCATATCATTGATTGTTGAGCTGGACTTGATACATTACCAGCCTTTGTTGTTGCAAATACGTCACTGTTCATGTTTCTTCAGATATCTCTTACCTTGTCTTCTAAGTGCTGCTTCACCTTCGCCGGTCCAAAGGGATGCGCACTTAGAGACAAGTGCAGACAAAACCACACACTGTGCCGTCCCCCCGCCCCCCCCATGCTACTTCTAAAGAAGGGTTTCCATGGTGAAGCGGGATGAAAACGCATTAAGTGGCATTGTTTGCATATGCATGTGTATGTGTGTGTGTGTCAGGAATCACTCAGCTGGTGGAAGTGCCGTCTGGTGTGGCAGCAGTGTTTGTGGAGATCTGGCCTGATCACAGGGTCGGATATTACAGCGATATTGAATTTGCAGATCCGAAGCTGCATACAGCTCCAATCTTATGACGTGCATTAAAGATTCATCCGCACCGGGGAGCTGCCTGCAAACAGAAACACACATCCGCATATACAGAGACACACACACACACACATGCATAAACACAGCATGCAAGTTCACGCTACCTCCCAGCAGGAACCCAGGGTGGGGTGGGGTGGTGGTGGGGGGTTTGCTGAGTTTGTTTACTAAAGAAATGACAGTAATGGTGTTGACGAGGAGTTTGCTTTTGTTACTCGTATAGCTTAAGCTATCTCCAGAGCCACAATGAGGATTTGTGGCCCAGTTGTGAGACATTGAGCTATTCATATGCATGACAGTCAGCCCTCACTGCTTTCTAAATTTGGGCAAAGCCAATGGAGGCAGGAAAAAAAGAAGAGGGGGTGGGGGGTGCAGTGAATATGAAATTTCCAATAAGTTTCTTTTTTTAATCAAACTGTGAAAGAAACTCAGAAAAGAAGCAGAGTCAGTGTTTGTGGGTGTGCTGGCACAGACTGCATGCATGCATTTCTGTGCAGTTTCATTTCAGTCATTATGGGCTTTGACAGAACACGTCTGAGCTGCAGTGAGGAAACACATTCTCACATTAGAGTTTAAACCACGCGGTTCACTGTCTTTGGGCATGGGACCAAAAACTCAGATGGGTTATGCTTCACAGGAGCATTCACTGTCACGCAGATTGGTTCAATGGAAGAGAGTACATTTTTACAGCAGCACTGTTACTCTTGTTCATCGTGACCTGTAAGTGTGTTAAAAAAGGGACAATTACTTGATTGGATAATCCTTTCCATGTGTCGGTATCTCCGCAGGCACACACCTAACAAAGAGCCCGACAGCAGTGAGGGTCTCTCTGAGAAACGCTTTCTCTCACATCAGCTTTAATCACAAAAATATAGTTACATAATTGCCTGTTTTCATGTAATTCCCAGAAGGATGGAGAATCGATCCCTTCCACAGCTGTCAGAAAAAGCAAAATTGCCACCGTCAATATTTCTCTTTACTTGGGTCCAGAAGTGCATTTAAATAGTCTCTGAATACCTCCCATTTGACTTCATTAGCACAGCAGAAAGTGGAAACCAAGGAATAATATTACAGATCACAAATTCATATTTCATACATTATTAATACTGTTGCATATTGATTAAGCGGGTGCATTCTTGCCCATATGTAGTTTTGACCCATGTATCCTCTCAGTTCAGGCCAGACACCCTCCTCTCCTTCCTCACCAGCTGAAGTCTGCCTGGTAACCCAAAGGTGCAAGCCGTGCCAGCTGCCAGGCATCTGGCTCCGTGGGGAAGAGGCACATCCAATCCGCACACATTAGACACTGACATGCCTTTCTCCCGCTGTCCCTCACTGTGGATGTCCACTCGTCCTGTTTGAAATATAGATAAGCTGTCAGCGGCTTGTCTCCAGCTCCCTGAGGCAGCACCTGGCACGCATGTTTAAATCATGTCAGCAGACACGACCCGGGGCATGGTCACTTTCCAGCTCGACAGCGCTAAAGTGGGTTTACACACATTCACTGATCTGTGTAACAGCGTGGAGAAAGCTTAAATATTCACAGTGTGTGAATATTTAACATAATAATACTGAACAGATTAAGTGCGTTAATAAGTATCCGTTTCTAATTTGGACTCCGAGTTGCAATCCAATGGTGGACTGTTTGTACATCAGGAAGCATGTCCACAGACATGCAGCTTAATTAACATCTCAGCTCACTTATTCAACATGTGCCAGACAATTACTTTGTTGCCAACAGATCATAAAATATGCAACATTTTTAGTTGTTTACGGTTTAATTGTGTCAGCTAAGAAACACCACATCACTAAAACAGAGGTTTAGCACCCCCACAGCACTCACTGTCATTGGTTTGTGCAAGAGAACCAATGAAAATTCACCGTGCACTATCTGCTTGGAAGCAGCAGGAAAACAGTCAGCAACTGCCTGCTGCAAAATGTTTTGCTTTTTTTTATACGATAGCACCTAAAACATTGTTTTGCTAGGCTAGAAAACAATCTTTATATTACAGATATGCTAATGCATCATTTTAACCCGCTACAGCTCGATAAGCCAGTACAAAAATGCACAGATATATATTGATGTCCTTCTTTTTATCCATCATCCATCATGAGTTGGAAACCAAGACATTAGTTTCCATTAGCATGGATCTTTTTCATGGCAAACATGATGATTTATCACAGAAGGGACGATAGAGGTGGAGTTAACAATGGCTCGGCTCCATTCAGTGTCCCAGGAAAACAAAAGAAATCCTCCTGCCAAAAAGAAATAAAACCTGATGTCCAACAGATGTGTTTTAAGAGTCTTTTACTTAGGCTCACATATTGAATTGTATGGAAACAAGTGATAAATGGAACATGGGGGAAAACATTTCTTTAAAAAATCCAACAAACAAAACCTTTAATCAGTCTGTTCATTTCAGGCTAAGTCATTAAAAGTCACCCTGTCGTTTCCTATATTGTAACTCATTTTATGGCTGGACTGAGTTTGCAGCAGTGATGCACAAGACAGACTTTTTGTTCTGCCGTTTGCTTGATTTAAACACCGTGTGCCTGAAATCAGCGCACAGCAGCAGGTTTGTGTACATGTCGATGAATATTAGGAACAAGCAGCTTCCAAACTGACTCGATGCAGCCAAGGACCTCACAGCTACATGCAAATGCCTGCATGCCAAACACCAGAAACTCAGCACTTTAAGTTTCAGTCTGCGTGCGTCAGCATTGTCTACACCCACCAGGTGCCCGTTGTTGATCCTCTCCCGTATCGTTTGGATGCTGATATCGGCTGCTGCCTTTCGCTCGCTGTCACCTTGCCACTCCAGCTATCTGACTCTCCCTCGCCATTTGCTTCTTTGTCTTTTAGCCCCAACTCTGTCACTGCCTGTTTTCAGTGCAGCTGTATTTGCATGTCTCGCCCCACGACCTTGAGTGTGTGAGTCACAAGGGGATGGAGAACAATTTTACTGAGGCCGCACGGTGGTTTTTGCAAGTGTAAACAACTTATTCTCAGTCGGCCCGCTGGCTTCTCAGCTCAGCTCTCAGTCAATAGGCAAAAGATAATGTTTATTCGTGCACGCAACCAGCGCATTCCCCTGACGGACTCAACGCCCCCAGCAGCCAGCTCCTTCTCTTCCACTTCCCTGGTTCTCACTCTTTCTCTCCTCTGCTGAGAGTCTGTTTGCGTTATCACCAGAGACAGGCTGCTCCCTGTAGAGTAACGAGACAGAAACCCTGTCGAGCTCACCTGAATGATCCCTGTTGCACTTGCAGAGAACTGACATCGGGCCTTAGTGCAGTACACCTTCCAGAAATGTTTCTTTCCAGTAATGTGCCGAGCAGGGCGGGCTAAAGAATGAGGTAAAGTGCAGGAATGGGGGAGGAAGGGCTTGATGAAGGGAGCAGAGAAAGAGAAAGGACACGAGTGGCAGGAAGGGGGGTTAACATAGACTGTGTCTGTATTTGAAAGAGCCAGTGGATGTCAGCGATGCCTTCAATTGGGCATGCATGGGTCCAAAATGGGTTTTGAGGATGGTGGAAATAAAAGAGACGGTCATTCTTCACTCCATCTCTGCCTCTGTCTTCCTTCTGTTTCTATCTCCCTCTCCCCGCCTTTCTGCACAGGCTCTCCAGCCACCTCTCATCCCTCTATTATTAGGGCCCAGTAATGAAATGTGGAGTGTCTTGTATTGGTGCCTGGGCCCCGGCAAACTGTATTAGTGTGTAAATGGTGTGAGAGTAATGAGAAAGCTCTCAGGCCTGCTGGGAAGACCGGACCATGAGGCTTGTAGTGTGTGTGTGTGTGTGTGTGTGTGTGTGTAATGTGCATGTGCATCAAATGAATAACAAGAGACGTTGGGTGGAGAGGGGTCCTGGCTCGTGGGGGCCGGAGTGGTGTTTCTTTCTCAGATGCCAGTCCTGCATTTGTTATCCTCCAACAGAAGAGAAGCTTAGAAAATCTATTTGGTCAGCAGCACACAATCTCAAAAGTGGCCTAAAGCATCAACGTCAACGTCTCCATGTGCTTCATTCACTTTAAGTCTTTTTAAGGTGAATAATGCAGGCTTAGCAAAAGGATTTATGCTTCACGCCTTACGGACCGGCTTCATTAAATCGGTGGCTACACTTTGCCAACACTAAAATCAGTCCACCTTTATTAAAGCAGCGTTTCTCAGGCCTGATCCTCTGGACACCACGTACTGCTGCTTTTTAATCCTATTTTAGCTGTAATTAACCTCTGTTTAGCTGTCAAGCATCAAGACCAGCAAGGCTCCGGATCCTGAAAACCACTGATGTAGCTTATAATGTCTCATCTTCTTTTTTAACACCCCAGAAGGGGAATACCTGCTCCTTTCTTCTCTGCTGTCTCCTTGAATAATGTATAAGTGCCTATTGCTCATACAAATGGCTAACACTGCTGGCTATGTAATAAAGGGGTTGTGTGTGAATGTGCCTCAGTGATATCGTTCCATTTCCGCTGGCCTGAAGGCCACGAAGGAGCAGAGACAGGACAGACACGCTCCATCCAGTAAATGCTCTTTTCATGGCTTTGATTTTTTTTTTTTCCCTCCTTCTCTTCAGATTTGCTGCCCAAGTCTGTGGAAAGTGTCTTCATCTTCCAGGAAGCGAGTGAAGGTGAGCCGAGCGCGGCCACCCCAGCGTACGACGCCATCGTTGTGGAGCAGTGGACCGTCATTGATGTGAGTGGTCACAGGTTTTGCTCTCCTCTGTCAGTAGTAGAAGGAAATTTATGCTTTTGTTACATACATTTTTCATGACATAAGCAGATTTTAATGGACAAAAAATCGCACAGTAGAAGCCAGCGCCCGATCTCCCTCCCCCTCTCTAAGAGCAAAGTCGTTTAGCATTGAAATCAGTTATCGCTTAGACATCGTGCCCCTTCAGCCAACCTTTTGCCTACAACCCGAAGGCAAATCTGACAAATCTCAATTTATGGGACATGTGTCGCAGTTGCTCCCCTTATCAGGAGCAAACAAGCCCTTATCTGTGTGACGATTAGTGTCTCTCCTCAACAAGTTCCAAGCTGGAAATTGATTTCTGTCTGGAGTTGAAGGATTTGCAGCCATTTCACTGCCTTTCATCTGTATGTATGTGTGTGTGTGTGTCTGCATGTATACATGTTTGTGCGTGCCGCTGTGTCTGTTGCGTGAGTGTGGACGAGCTGGCTTTTGTGTGTCCATGTTTTCAGATGCTATCTCTGTAATTGAATTTTGACTTTTTTGCGACTCGTAGCTGTCCGAGCGTAAAAGGAGACTTTTGTCCCCCAAATGTGGCTCCCAGATTGACCATCGCCGACTCCTGTGGTTGTCTGGTGGGGGCGGTGCAGCCTCCCCTTGTCTGGATGAATGGTAATACTGTTACAGCTTAATGGATTTCAAGACTTCCTCAGAAACATTAACCGAGAGCGATGCCAAACTAACACCCAGATCCAATCAGCTCTTCCACTGGGACTTTATCAAAAACCGTTTCACCCGACTGATCTGCACCGTGCCAAATCAGATTGACAACACGCTGTCACAAAGGGTGATCGGGGCTGCACATCATCCCCATTATTTGTGATAACGGCCAAAAATTGATATGCAAAGTATCCTCACGGCTCATTATTTTTTCAGTGCCAGGATAATTAAAATGGGGAAAAAGTCTGAATGTTGATTGAAGGTGTTTTTCTTCTTCTTTATATGTGTCATTTTCTTTTCCCCTCAATGCTTAACATCTTTATCCATCCAAAAGACTGACAGGGTGGATTTATGAAGCTCAGAGGAAAAGAGGAATAAAACAAGTCACTTCAGTGGGGCCATACGACCACTTATACTCTCATTAAGTGGGAGTGTACCCACTTAAAAGGGGGTAACTGACTTTTGTGAGCCAGGGTGATTGATTACATTTTAATTTCACTTTTCCAAAGATTATGAAAAAAAAATCATAAAAATGACATTTCAGTCCTTTCTTATACACCCTGCACCCTTTTCTGTCACAGCAGTTTGCCTTTGCCCCTCCCTGAAAGCTCAGACTCACTCACTGACAGAACGAGAGCATTTGGCCAACAGGATCTATCTAGAAGAAACAAAAGCCAGAAGGTGTCAGCCGGTGGACCTGCAGAAGGATCATTAGGAGATGCCTGGAGATGACTTGGTCTCCAAGGGCCTCTCACCCAGCAGCATGTGACGGAGGTGATAG
>JASGAU010384603.1:10009-25036 GCA_030220045.1 Australoheros facetus | reverse complement strand
CCGCTAAAGTGCATAAAAGCCTTCGTGGACACACATGATGAACAGTAACATCTCCAACAGCTGATCCTTTGTTTTCCCAACCACCACATCATGTGTTATCAGGTTACATGGCCTAGTCTTGACTCAAAAGTAGGCTAATGCCTTGTAAAAGCCAAAGATTGAATGCACTCTGTAAGCTTTATTATTGTCGCTGTAATCCAGTTTTAAGCTCGGGAAGGGTTCCCTGAGGATCGAGGGAGGAAAAGAATAAATAAAATGATAAAGGTAATGCACATAAATGACTACAATAGATTAATGGCAAATAAAATCAATTAGATAATTATAAATGTCTGCCATTTACCCGCTATTATTGTAGACTGTGTGGCACAGTCACAAGTTTATTGAATTGATACTGGTAATAAAGAATATTACCATTAGGGGATTTTAAAGTAATCTCAGCTTTTACACTAAGATGAACAATTTGAAACAAACAAACCAAATTTGAACATCTGTGTAACAAGTGGACAAACCCCAAACATCACAGCAGTTATTAAAAAGCATCTCGTGGTGAGGTCTGTCATGCTGGGGGTATGCTTTAATGCAGGGAACATTTTCCAAAGGGCCCTTCATAACCAAATAACCAGTTAAGACTATTTATACTCTTAGACTCTTATACTTTTTATATTCTAAAACCTTTAAAGCTAAATATTTTAAATGCATGAGACATGCGCGCTGTAAAGCTTTGAGTAAAATGATCATTTTCTCAAAGTCACAAGTGTGTCTTAGTTACACACTGTGTGGTACACCAGGTTGTGGCATCAGTGAGACAGGGCTGTCACTACCAACTCAATCATTTTTTTAATTAAAAGGGTTGCTCGTGTGATGGGGTGCACTGTATTTCAACCCAAACTATGATGTTCTCCTGTATATAACAGTTTTTAGGGCCTAAACACAGTTAATATGTAAAGTGAAGATTTGCAGGAGGCACAACTGGAAAAAATTAGATGAGCAGAGTATGCAGAGACTAAACAAGACAAGGCATACTACCAAGAACATAACTGACAATACAACAAAGACAAAGAGGTGGGCAGGGCTATATATACATTTAGGCCTAATTGGGGGAATTGGAAACAGGAGGGGGACGAGAAACAAGTGAAAGTAATCAAGACAATCAGACATGGAGGGGGAAAAGAAAAGAAAAGATGAAGCAGGAAGTGAACAAAAGAGTTACTAATCATAGAGGCAAGAGGACTCAAGCAGAGACATCAGAACACAGGATGGCCAAGCTGAAAGTCAACACTAGAATTACCATAAAATAGAAACACATATCACAGATTCACCAGAAATGACACTCACAATCTACAAGAATAACAAAGAAATCCAAACAGAAACCCCCCAAAATCCACAGTATTAAACCAGAATCCAAAACTCAAGAACCTTAGAGCATGGCACCCTAAAAAAAAAAAAAATTCTAAATAGGACATGAAGCATGGTCCCTGCAGCTCATACCACACTCCCAGCATCCTTAGGTTGACTTTGTAGGTCTCAGTGCCAAAAGACACTTTGTAATCTGACAAAACAGCATTATGCGGCACCTGAAAATGCACTGGAGATGTGACGTATCATAATCACATCACACTTTGTCTCAAAGATAACACACTGGACACAATGTGCTTGTTTTGTTAGCGTGAATGGGTCTTTGAAGCACCCTCGCCTCTACTGGAGGAGCAGCTGACAAATTGGGCATGAGAGGCATGTATGACTAGCCCTCAATAAGCTGTTATTTTGTGTTGTAACACTGAGGAAAATATGTTTATAAACCAGCAGAAATATTAAATATTTTAGCTGCTTTACGATGAAGGCTGATGACACTCAGAAAAGGTTGTTGCGGGGCTTTAAAAAGTGGATTCTGAATCTTCTGTTGCTGTGACAACACTCCAGGTTGAGTAAACCAATCAGGAGCAGCAGAATCTGAACGTCCTTTTATTAAATGGTATTTGCTTCATTATTACTGGACTGAGTCTGCAAACCTGTTGACCTCGATAGCCTTCAAAATAAAGTCAGAGACGGTGAAAAACAGAATTATGGTTCGTTATATCTTGTTCAGAGTCGGAGGTCTAAAGGAAAACAGCAGATCTGTGTTTCTGGAGCGCTGACTCACAGAGTCTCCTCTGCTGCAGGCCTGAAAGCAAACTTTATGCTCACAAACACTGGGTTATATATCTCCATGTCATGTCTGAAAATGGTAGAGGGGAGTTGAAGAAGCATAGCATCAGTTTTTGAAGGTTGCTTTAGGTGGGATAGAGAAGGACAGAGTCACTCCTTCCTGCTAAGATGCCCTTCAACAAGGTAGCTGGGCTACGGTACAAATGTTTTTAACTGTATGAGGGGGGAAAAAAACTGGATTTAATTTAAAGGAGCTTTGACTGTGGCAGTTAAAGTACTTCTTCTCTGTCCTCTTACTGTGTGGCCCTTCTTTACAGTCACACTCAGATAACATCGAAGGCAAAGATGGCGATGTGATTGCTTTGTTTGTTTTTTTAGCTTTGCAGGTTGGTGCTGGAGTGCTGATGCAGTGAGGTGGTCCTGCATAATAAGTCAGGGAGAGCAAGAGCCACACTCCAGGGACTGTGATTAACTTTCACCCACTCCAAAGAACAGCAAGCCATTACAGAAAAATTATTTCTCAATTTACTTTCTAGGCAGGCTTTGAAAGAGAGCCCGTTTCTGGGAGTGGTTCCAACGTAAACCACCGAAAAATGTAGATGCGCCGCTCCCTGAGGGAACTTATAAAGTAATGCTTGTGTAAATAATGTCTGGAGCAGTGTCTCGTATCTGAACGATTAGCCCTTTATAACCTACAGCTTGATGTGTAACTGCTTTAGGTTTGTTTGTGCGTGTTGTTTCTGTCTGATCAATAAGAATCTGGAAGAAAAATGTCGAGTTGCACGACGGGATGGGGTTTAAGTGTTTTTGCTCGAAGTCTGTCTCACAGAAAACAATGAGGACCGCATGCTAATCAGTCTCTTTGTCAGCGATGCTCTCATCCTTTTGCATGATTACCACGAGATCCAGCAGCAGTCAGCAGAGGGTACTAGTAATACAGTGGGAGCAGTTATTTAAATTATGCAAGAAGTATCTAGATGTGGAATTATAATTAATCAGCTGAAGTTATATACACAGATTGTTTTAGTCGAGACGGTGGGAGTGGAGGCATTAAAAGTAGCAAAGCAATAAACTATTGAAGCACTCGAGCTGAGTATATTTAGTTATACACAGTGTGCATTAATACAACAATTGCTGGCCATAAAAGCAAGTCAAATAATCGCAGTTCAGCTGTAGCAGTTGCGTTAGTACTAATAGTAGTATTTGTGTAGTAGCAGTTGTTCACAGTGAGCGATGTGGCTCAGGAATTATAGTGGGTCATCCAGTAATCAGCAGGTTGGTAGTTTGGTCCCCGGCTCGTCCGGTGCACATTCCGAAGTGTCCTTAGGAAAGACGCTGAGCTCCCGATGCATCCACAGCGGTGTCGGTGTGAGCGCCTCAAAGCTAGAAAGACTAAAGCGCTGCGTGTCCGGATGGGTGAATGTGCCTCGTGGTAAAAAAGCACTTCGAGTGCTTAGAGTAGAGAAGCAGAAGGTAAACACAGTCCATTTATCATTCTCATGGTTGTTTTTCTTATTAATGTGTGTGTGTGTGCGATTATCCAACAATAAGTTGGTGTCTCATGGTGTGTCAGCAATGTGATCCTGAAACCAAACATCTAAAGCTCAGAGATTACTTTTACTTACTCTGACCTCATTATCTGATAAATATTGGCTGAGTTTAATGTGCATATCCACAATTATAAAGAGAAATGTGTGTTACAGCATTATATGCCTTAATATTATATGACTGATACCATTGTATGTCACAGCTTAGAGAAATAGATCCAAAAGCATGACAAAATCAGGCAGGAAAAAAATAAAGGTGCAAGCAAAAAGTTAAAAAATGAAGAGATGAGGAAAAAAAACTGCAGTGTTGAGACAAAGTGCATAAAGACAAAGGAGGGAAGTGTTGCTGGTATATATGCAGGGACTAATGAGGGAAGGTGAGCAGCCAGGTGGGAAAGTGTGGAAGGTAGGAGTGACGGGTCTGAAATGACAGCAACGACAACAGAACGACAAATCAGGACAATTACACATGAGAGAATATCTCAGGATATATTATATATATATATATGATTACTTACATAAAAATTACTTTAAACCCATAAATCATTTTATCGGCTCTGTAATTGTAGTCATGGACTATAAATAAAAAAAAGATGGATGTAGGTTCTGGGTCTGAAAAACAAAGCCGATGTGCAAGTACCTTAAACCTGCATTCTTTCTAAAGGCCAGCAGGGGGAGACTCCTCTGGTTCAAAACAAACATCCAATCAGACTCTGGAGAAAACGACCCACCGGCTCCCGCGTCTGTGGCCTCAGTAACACTTGAACGTCTCAGTGAATCTAACACGATGTTCGTTTTGTAAACTGTGTGACAGAAGGTCCGCACTCGGTCCCGACACACTTCACGGACACAACATGCGGCGTTCACTTCAGGCTTTACTCTCCTTTCTTTTGCACCTTGCAGTCTTTCTGCAGAGTGGGGTTTTTCCACCCGCTCGTACTCCACGTCCTCGCCTCTCTCCTCTCCAGCCCCTACTGTGTGGAAAAGAAAAACCCATTATTGTCTTCAGCCCAGTCAGCTGACTCACCAACCTCACCTGACGCCGCACCCTGAACCCGCCGCCCCACCCCTCCCCTGCAACCGAGCTCTAAACCGCACCCCACCCCCACCCCATTAGAGTCAAACATACAACACATTTTGTGATTGACAAGTCGCTATCCTACAAGTCACCTGTCAGGTTAGGCTTCAAAACACCAAGTTGCCAAAAATGCTAATCTTGAGTGTTCACACTGGGACTTCACTAACCAATGAGTGGCTACGCCTTTACATCTTACATATTTACATTCATATACAGTTTTTGGTGTAATCTCTGCTTTTTAAACGCGTACACTCTTAACTCTCTCGTGCAATACAAAAATAACACAAAAAAAAAAGGCTAAACAAGTGTGGTAAAAGTTTTGTTCCAAGACTGTGTTTTTAATGTTCGTCTCTGCCACAGATGCCTTTCAGATTTAAATATGGAGCAGAACCCAGAAATTACAGTCTTGAGATTTCCAGCTGGATTTTTATTATCACAAAAAAAAATCTTTGCTAACTTACACTATCACCAGTAAAGTTACAGCGAACAACTGCATACAAAGTGAAATAAGCCGCCTTCAGAAAACTGCATCGTGCTCATCAATACGTTATTAGCAGAGATGATGGATTTGTTATTGTAGTATTACCAAACAAAAGAAGAGCTTTTAAAAAGCTGTTGGTCTGCAGGGCTCTGAGTCTGACTGATTCACCAGCCTGTATTCATGACTTTGAGCTCATTCAGTAAAAACGGGACCGTCATCCAGCACAGCCTCTGTGACGGAGGCTGAAGGAAAACTTTTTGCTGGTGCAGCTTTAAATAGAGAAGAGGTTCATCTTTCTCATTACCGTGACATCTAATGTCGCATGTGTAGGTGTGAAATATTCTCAGGTCTCTCGCACAGTTGATCATTGCACTATGAATAGACCCTGTGAAGTTCTGTGGTGCACTTTGTTCATCTTCACTGCCTCCTCGACTCATATCAGACCTCACCCCGCACCACTGAGCGTAACGGTCTGGAACTGATGAAGCAGAACGGCTTGAACGCTCTTTTATTTTATTCTTGTCTTTTAAATCTTAATTATGCGTAGTCCCTAACTTTAGGAGTCCTGAAGGAGATGGAGTCTTCATTTGAGGTCTTTAAATAAGTAGTAAATTTGTGTGTGTGTGTGTGTGTGTGTGTGTGTGTGTGTGTGTGTGTGTGTGCCTGCAAATGCAAATGCTGCTGAAGGTGTAAAAAATCTGTTTGACACGCGTTGCGGTTTTTTTCATTTTTAGAAAATGTGTAACATGGCACAATGGCAAACCACACATACGCTTCCTGTCAGAACTGAGTGTGTTTGTGAATTTGTGTGTGTGCGTGCGCGCGTGTGCGTTTTCAGCCTGCATTAAGTAATCTATGTGCATTTCCGTCTGAATGATTCTTTGTGCCCCCTGAGCCTAAATAAGCTCATGTGTTTGATTTAGATCCATCACTGAGACAACATGGCTATGGCTCATTTAATTATATTTTAACAGCTCAAACGGTATTAAAATGTTTTCACAAAGCGAGCAGTTTCATATGAGCAGTGTGTTTGCTCAAGGACTTGCAGTGCTGACAAATACCTGTCATGAATAGAGATGGTTGCCATGTTGACTCATGGCAGCCCGGGAGAGTCTGTAGCACTTGATTTATGTCTCAGTTTTTGTTCTTTGCTGCTGTTGAAAAACCACCTCTTAGACGTACGTTCTGTTTAATGTGTCACATCTGAGAGGGAGGGAGCTTCTCTACACGAGACTGGAGTTTCTAAGCAATGCTGACAGCTCTTGATTGCGTTTCATACCTTGATGCTTCACAGCTGTAGTCAGAGTTGCACTCTGGAATGTGATACGTTTGGTTGTGCTGTGCTGAAAGGAAAAAGGATCAGGATCGGATACATTTTTACAGCTGTTTGGGTTGATTGTAGGTCGTAATGGACATCTTGTTTTCTTCACAGGGTTTGCAGGTGAAGGCTGATTACGTCCCTCTACTTCAGTCTCTGGCCACATATGGATGGAGGCTCACTTGTGTGCTGCCAACTCCAGTAATCAAGACTAACAGGTAAAATCGCCTTCATCTGACTGTTAAAGGGGTGTGAGTGATCTGTGACCTCTAATGACCTCTGTTGGTGGTGAGGAGGAACTGCAGCAGCTACAACTACAATCCTCAATGTTGCTTTTTAAGTGTGAAACTTGTAAATCACACTGGATGCAGCCCTGATTTATGCCTACACCTATGTATATTATTATCTATAATTACTGTAAGTGAGCTTGTAAAGATCTGTGTTCACATTAAAACACTGAATGCCCCTTTCCTTAATATAACCTAGTATAACCTGTAGAGGTTGTAACCTAATAAATGCTGTTTTTTAACGTATACACCCAGCAACAGGTTCTCCCTGTGTTCACACTTACTGAAGGATTAAAAGTATGAACTGCACATAAAACAATTAAAAGTTTTTGGGAAAGGACAAAAATATGAGTAAATTTATACCTCAGCATGAAAAGTAAAAATATTTATTATACAAAGAGACGGTTTTGAATGGTATATTACATTTACAGATTGCTACTTTATTATTCATATATTAAGAAGCAAGCAGCTTGTTGAGGTGACGGTGATCATAATGTAATAATGTCCATTTTACTGGGTAGCAAAAGCAGAAGCGTGATGTCTCACGGGGAAGACGTTCACCAAAGATCTGCGAGAAACGTGAGATGGAAAAAAATTCAAATCTAAAGTTATAAACTTGTAGTTATGTGCCACGTTCCTGTGAAAGCCGGCACATGGTATTAAATATAATACGCACAAGTTATTGTACAAAGAAAAATGACAGCTCGGGCAGAAACTGACCCAAATCTCTGCTAATGTAGGCTGAGCTCTGAGCAGCGCGGCAGCTGCAGCTCTGACTGTGGATGGAAAAATCTCTTCATAGAAATGTAACGGCTCCTCGTCTAAGCCTGTGCTGACTCATCACTCATCGCTGCTCTACGAGCGTACATCCGCTTACGGTCAAAGGCCTCGCGAGCTCTCAGTCACACTGAAGGCTTCGCTTCAAAACAGAGTTTGTTCCACAACACGCAGATGACGGTTTGTGCCATTCAAATTCCTGGATGTTTTGGTCACACAATTTTGAGTTTGTGTGCAACAAATGTGACACGTACAGATGCACATATGAGTCCGTTTGTTTCCTATAGGCATAAAACCTTATTATCATTTACTGTAAAGTTCATTTAACTGAATAACAATGTTAGAGGAAATCATTTCTTTACGGGGTAATGCTAAGTTGACGTTAGCTAACACTGCTGATTACTTGAAGCAGGCAAAGAAAGTCCACATCTTCATCATGTATCGTTACATTTGCTTTACAATGTAATTACTTAACCGTGATGTTCACAGACAGCATTATGGTCTGTAGTGAGAGTGGGGAGCAGGTGGAAGAATATATGTGTGTGAATGAGAGGGAGACAGGTGTAACAGTGCAGAGGGAGTGAAGGTTGATGAGTTTAAATACCTGGGCTCTACCATGCAAAGCAACCGACAGTACGAGAGGTGAAGACGGGGGTGCGGGCAGGGTGGAGTGGGAGAAGGTGAGGGTGGGGGTGACTGGTTACAGAGTGGAAGGGAAGGTTTACAAGATGGTAGAAGATGATGTACGGTTTGGAGATGGCAGCGCTGACAAAAAGACAGGAGGCAGACCAGGATGGAGAGGATTAGTAATGAATACATCCGAGGAGCAGCTCAGGTTGAGACAAAGTTAAAGAGGCGAGGCTGAGATGCTTTGGACGTCTGCAGAGGAAGGATAGTGGATATTAGACAAAGGATGTTGAATATGGAGCTGCCAGACAGGAAGGAAAAGAGAAAGACCACGGAGAAGATTCATGGATGTAGTGAAGCCAGAGATATAACAGAAGAGGATGATAGGGTGAGATGGAGGTAGATGATCCACTGTGGTGACCCCTAAAGGAAGCAGCCAGAAGAAGAAGAAGAAGAAGACGACGCCACCTTCTGGTTAACACCGCAGTTAGCAGCACTTGTAGCGTTGCCAGCTCTCCTCCTGTAGAGTTCTCCATCATGAAGGAATCTGAGGTGTATGAGTTGTCTTTTTTTGTCACTTCGTGTGATGAATGGCTTGATATCAGTGTCCCTATACCTTCTTTGTCACTTGTGATACACAAAAAGCTTTAAGTTTTTACATATCAAATACACAACGTGCCAGAAATAGCTTGATATTTACAGAATATGCAGCCCCAAAATACCCTGTAATACTAGCCTGCCCACAGCGTCTCTGGTTTCAGCAGTGTTGGATGTGGCCTTGCTGATGTGGTCTCTCCTGGTACTGCAGTAAGAAGCTAAAGCTGACTGTTTGGGTCATGAGCCATGCAAGTATGTCCAGATGCAGGGACAGCACCAAGTGTGTCATGAAATGGGATTAAGTGGCTGTATCACAGAGTGTCAGGTAGTGATCTGGCTGCATTTAGGCTCTTCTCACCCAGCTGAACAATTTTCATTCAGCTGAGCAGCATCGCAGGTAAAACCTGCAGTTTGAGTCCAAATTCTTTCCGTCAGTCGTCTCCTTTGGCAGACTGACAGACGTACTAAGTAGACTTTAACTTTAGGTCGTCCCATGTTGATTCTTCAAACTCAGACTGCTGACACTTCATTTATGCGCCTGTTTAAATTTAGAAAGCAACTTAACGCAGACCAAGAACTTAAAGGAAAATCGCTTTGGATCACTTTGCAGCCATCATGGGCTCCGGTACGAGCCTGAGGAACGACTTCAGCTGCCAGCAGTTCTTTTCATGTGTTCACGGACATGAAGCTTTGTTTTAAGATCAGCGTGAATAATGTGAAGCTGTCCTTTAGGAATACCGAGTACTTTGATGTATGCAGTATTTCCATCAGTACATTGACCGATTGTTTGCGCTGCCCCCACCCCAGCTGGCCGTGTTTGCTGTTGTTACACTGCATAGCTGATTAATTACCTCTATATTTTCGTCCTTTTTTTTTTTTTCCTACAGCCCCCTCTCTCCTCTCTTTCAAAATGCCACAACACAACAGCACAACATGGCTAATTAATCAGAGCCGGCCTAGATACATTATAAGACAGAGCTCATTTCTCTCCCTGCCTGAAAAACATTTTGCGCTCCAAAATAATGGTTGATGATCTATTTCAGATTAGAAATAGTCATTACACTTGTTTTCGTGCTGTCGACTCCTCCATTTTTAAATACAAAAATTTGCAAATGCATGCTTTGTGTAGTCTCGGGGTTTCCAGGCTGCACTTCATCTGGAGGGTTCAGATAAGTGTCACTGATCTCAGCAGCGTCTGAAATTAATGCTAACTGGTGCTCAGCGGCTTCTCCACACAACATTAATTCATGTGGTTGTCTCAGAGCATGCGTTCATGTTCTCCACATTCAATTAATGCAGACGGTAATTACATTTTAGAGCCATTAACTACAGTGAATGTGAATTTCTCTGCATTAACTGGGGGGACAATAAACAACGAGGGAATAAAACGAAGGTTCGGACAAATTTGCTGGTATCTAAATTTATTAAAAGCTTCGCAGTTGTCATCATACACTTGACTTGCACAGTGTGTTAGTTTTGTGGCAGAAAAATTAGCATTTCGCGCGTCAGTTTTGTTTATATTTTGTGTTTGTTGGTTTTTTATTTTAAGTGGCAGCTTCCAGCTGAGTTCTGTAGTGGTTCTTTTCCCCTCACAGATGAAGCCACCGGCAGGTACATCCACAGGCTCTTGCTGTTCTGTACGGCTTCACGTTTTAATGGTGCAGCTGACACTGACAGCCAAAACTCGGCTGGGTAAAGGCCTGTGATTTTCTAAGCCATCCGCTCCTTTCTGTCTTAATGGGCTGGGGCTTTTTGCTGGAAGCTCTGGCTAGTTTTCAGCTTTGATTCACCAGTAAGCCATCCAGCATTTTTGACAGCTTAGAAAATAGCTTATGTATAAATGGTGGAAGGAAGGAGGTAATGGAAAAAAGAGGTTGTGGTGGGCTTTGGATGGTTTAGATAGTAAGCTTTCTGCTAAAGGAGTCTCAAGTCTATTTGATGCTGGGAAGGAGAAGATTTGTAGTCGGCTTCTAGGCTTCGGCAGTGATCATAAACCTGCCATCGTTCTTCAACTGCAAAGTTGAGCAGACAGCTTAACTTTAGAAAGCATCCGACTTTTATGTGCACGTGTTATTGAGCCTGCGGCAGATAGTATCTCAGGACACGTCTCCTTTTAAGCCATGTCCAATAACAGCAGGAGAAAATGGATGGAATAACATGGAAACAAACAATAAAACTGTCACAAAACAGGCTGTCACATGAGATAAGAGTCAGAACTGAGTGGGCAGCTATTTACAGAGAGCACAATGGGCTGAGAAAAGGGCTGTGCATGACAAATATGAGCAGACTAAAGAGTGAACGTGAGAGACAGGAAGCCCACTCAGAAACAAATCTGCATTTCCTGCCACGATTAATCTGTCAGTACTCTGCGAGTACTTGTGCAGATTATCCTTCTCAGAACACAGGAGTGAGGCATGTGCATGGGAAGAAGGATTATGTCGGGGGAATGCAGAAATGGAGAAGAAATGCATGTTTAGAGCAGCAGAACATGCTCACAAGTTGCAAAAAGGCGGTTGTCTGCACATGTGATCTGTTCTCCTGCATGTTTCAGAGGTAAAGGGGAGAAATGGCTCTGACAGACGACAGCAGGAAAGAGGCTGAGCTGCAGATGTGAGCCTCCATCCTTCAACTGTCAGATAAGAGTGGGAGGCACGAGCGGTGGCCAGCAGACCTTTGACTATCTTGACAGATGGTCAAAATGAGTGTGTTGGCTCAGCATTTTACTCCAAATACTTGTGCATATTTATCTTGGATTTTCACACCACCCCCACCCCCCACTGGAATATAAAAATACTGTGTCAGATCCTTAAAAATAATTTGGATGAAATGAGCTCAGGACCTTTTTCTTGCTGAACTCTCCTCTTCTCCTCTCTCTTTGTCCCCGTGTAGTGATGGAAGTCTGTCCACCAAGCAGATCGTTTTCCTGCAGAGACCCATCTTAGGCCGAAAGAGGAGGGAATCAAAGGTACGTGACCTCACATTCCCCTCTTGGATATTATGGGATCTCCCACCAGCCATTCTGTCACCTTGCCGTACATCCAAGGTCATCATCACCTTTTGCCACCTCCAATTCCACAGCTGTTTTTGTTCTAACACACAGCGCTGGATAAATGTGAGCCAATATAAGGAGCTCTCTAGCAACAGACAAATGTGTTGCTTTGGGGGGGAAACGAGGCTTATAATTCTTTCTTGGCTACCCTAAATAACAGTGATAACCTCTAAAGCTAACCTTTGTCTGCAGTGGAATGAATCTATGGTGATGCTTCCTGTGACCCGAATTTAAACCGCCATCACAACAACAAATTTAAGAGCCTCCGAGAGTCGGGGAATTGCCAGCGTTAACAAGATTTTTCTGGCTTTTTCTTTGCAGTTTATCTCTATCCCTGCAGTGTGTGAACCCTTCACAAGTTGTTCAAGTAATTGAGTACATATTGCATTCAATTTTTGCCTGTTTGTTTGGTCAGTCCGAAGGCCTCGAGGCCACCAATAATTCCCCCCACAATGGCCTCAATTTCCTTCTCTGCATCAATGAGACTTGTCTGTATTAGCTAGTTATCCCCGTGCTGTATTAGATCTACTGTGATCCATTCTTAATTAAGTCTGCCTGCACTGCTTTGTGGCCAAAGGCATATTTGCAGAGTTACAATGCATTCCACTAACATACTAATGTAAATGTTTCAGAAATTAATCTTCAAGCCCCGAAGCAAGTCCGGCAAGAACTGCGTCAAAGACGCCGCAAAGAATAAGAAGAAAAAGAAAGCAAAAGTCGAGAAGGATGCAGAAGATCCCAAGACTCCTGACGACAGAGAGAAGGCCGAGAGGGAGGAAGACAAGAGCAGGGATGAAAGGGTGAATACAGCAGAGGGAGAGACAGAAAGAGAAAGTGAGGCAATGACAGAGAGCGAGGCGAGGTGTGAGGAAGATGGAAAAATTGATGATGGTATTGAAATCAGCATAGAGACTGTCACAAAGAAAGATGGAGGAGCAGCGACAAGAGACGAGGGAATGGAAAATGGCACTGAAGAAGAAGAAGAAGAAGCACCAGATGGAGAGGGATCGGACGCGAATGGAGAGGAGGTGATGAAAACCGTTGCAACTGTCGAGAGCAAGACCAAAGAGAAGGAGGACGAGGGCAGCGCAGAAGTTGAAGTTGTGATAGAAAATGGGGTAGAGACAGATGAGGAGAAAGCCGCGGGTGACGATGATGCAGTCAGATGCAAAACAGAAGAATCAGTCCGCGCGGAGGCCACACGTCAAAGCCCAGAGGAGACTCAAGAGTAGCCCCAGAAGTTTAGTCCCCACCCTACCTCTCAGAGTCCCCATTCTCAGAACTGGTTCACAGTGTCGTCCCTAATCCAAATTATTGGGGCTTCGATCCCCATCGCTGCAGCATCCAAACCCCCCGTCTCTCATTGATACCCCCCCCCCCCAACGTAACTCAGTGTAGCTCACAAAGAACTTCATTTAAGACCACACATACTGAATGTATATATCCAATACAGGAAATGCTGCTGTGCGGTAGTCACTGAGAATGATGCCAAAATCAGAGCGGGTGCAGAATGAAGGCCTGGTCACCCAGCATTTCAAATAATACTTAACAAACAATTCCACTGGAGTCATTGTGAGTACTGAATTGATCCTTTGCGAGGGGTGCAGCTGTTGGCAAAACCGTTAAGAGGGAGATAAAACTGGACGACTCGCTGTTGAAGACGTTCTCCAAAGTTATTTACAGCCTTCTACATTCACTTCATTCACTACCAGCTGCTCCCGATAAAGTTAATGGTTTGTAGATGGTTTCAGTGAAGGAATTCATAATACAAATACATCTTTTGAATAAACCAAATGAACTTATTTTCCTGTTATCGGCCAATCTAAGTGATATTTCATGTGGCTGCTAGCTTAGGAGCTAGTTTTGCACGCTCGGTGATGGTTTAAAATGCTGAGAGCAAACTAGCACGGAGTTAACGACCCTGATGATTAAAGCTGAGTTAGTTAATGTAACTTAGTGCTAGTGTGTTAGCATTTAGCTTCCCATGAACAGCAGCTCACCAACAGCTCGCTGCTGCTGTGTTTTCTCTTCCCTGGTGTGACCAGGCCTTTGACAGGGAGAGGAGCTTTGCATTGTTCTTGTTTCAAATAATGCAGCAAGTCCACTTACAACCTTTCAGATACGGTTAAATTATGTTGTTTTACACACACAGATATCAAAAATACGTCCTAACAGAGAGAGGACAGAGCATGGAGTGCTTTTCTTGTCCTACAAAGTTACCTGTTTGACCAGCTCTGATCACTTTATGAAGATGACAAAACAAAAAGAGGCGCAGTCTGGCCTGCCTCTTTAACCCAGCTGAATATATAAAGGGCAGGTGGGCTTAGGAAACCAACCTGCATCATCCCATGACCTGCTGCGTGAGTCGGGATGTGAGGGGACGGGAAAGCTCGTGGAGGTGATGGGAAAGGCGTTTGTTGCGACAGGCAATCCAAAGTAGGCTGAGGAGATAATTGTTTACGCTGAGCTCTAAGCCATCAAGTGCTTCAAACAGAGCCGATAATCACTCCTTGGTGTGCTCACCTTGCATACAGAATGTTCCATATTCAAAGCCAAGCTAGATAAGGATGTGAAATTCAGCTGAATGTTTGCACCTTAGGGTCAGAGCTCGTTCACGGTTAGCTTTTCCACACAGGAGCGAAGATCTGTTCCTGCGCAGAGTTGCATTTTTAATCACATTCCAGTCAGCTGCTGAAAATGAAAGCACTTGTCAGCTAAGCTCTGCGGTCAGATCACGCTCCAGCCCGGTCCTTTATCGAGACCAGAACGGGGAGGGAGAAATTGAAATAAAGGAGGCTGCAGTGAAAGAGAGAGACCACAGAGTATAAGTGAGTCAAATAAAAGAAATGAATAGGCTCATTTAAAGTAACAGCCGTTTGTGTCCCACATTCCCCGTTGAGATTTCCTTCATTATTTTACCTCCAGCTCTTTAAGCACCTCTTACCAGACATCATTTCTGACAATAACCAAGTCCTAATGCGCTGTTCCACGGCATCGAGTAGCTTTCCATTTTAAAAGGTGGAACGGGGGGACGTTCGCGGTGCACAGCTCTCATTAGCTCACTAATGGATTTTGTCAGTGGGGTATCTGTCAGTGATCATACATTTATAATGGGGGGGGG